>BJCM01233900.1:0-28380 GCA_018326385.1 Flaveria bidentis
TAAGGGTTCAAAGGATAGTAATTTAAACAAAGATAAGCTAAGGGTTGTAAGGTACATGGAATGATTCCATTTGGTAACGCATTACCATTTGGAAACGTTGACACGTCAAGGTGAATTGACCCATTTGCCTTAGAAACTTGTGTATATCGACCATAGTTTATCACTCATCCCAAAAATCCCCAGGTAAGCATAACTAGTCCCGTAGAATTTATGCGAAATGCTTACCTTAGCCCGAAGGCCTTTTGCCAGGAAATCCATAATACAGGTGTCTATGTATCACACAATATTCCTTAGGTTCATGAAATCAAGAACTTGATGAGATTTGTATAGGCTAGACATAACGTCTAAAGATCCAAGTCTTAAAAAATAAGTATGTGATCCCATGTGTCGTCGAGAATAAGATTAAGAAGCTTCATTTTCGGGGAGAATCAAAGAGTCAAAGATAAGCTTAGGGAGACAGGTAACAATGTTTAAGCAATCTTATGCTAAGGCATCAAATTGCACATAAGAAGGCATAGCATTATGTAGCATGCAAACCATACGCTTTACAAGATAAAAATATAATTCTATAAGGTTCATGCATACGTTATAGTCTAGGTCACCATTTCTAATAACCTAAATCCCTATAGTTATGAGCTCTGATACCAATCTGTCACACCCCAACCTTGATGGCGGAATCATCGAAGTGTGAGGGTTAAGATCATTCACAGCCACATAACGCTATTAATAATCCCAAATATATATTAATCATAAGTTCCAAATGTAACATTACAATATAAGTCTCAAATAAAGAAATATTAACATGCATAAAAGAAATATTTCAAGTCCATCAATTTATTTATCTAGGTCCATTCCTAGGTGTGAATAAGCTTCAAAATGGCAATCAAACTTGCGCGTTTCCTAAAACATGTTAAAAATAAAAGGTCAACATAAAGTTGGTGAGATTTCCATAGTTTTCAATAAATAAGTATATAACAATTCTTGTTATGAAATTAGTGAACAAAGTAACTTGGGATGTAAGACAGATGCACAATCAAACCTTGATAGTTTACAAGTTCTCACATTTACAAGTTAATACGATTAGCTAAGTGTACTTGGATTAAACAAGCAGGTTTGTCAAGCCCATAGATCTATGATGTCCCCAGGCTAGCAATAGTTAATGATTGCACATATGAACGTCATTACATGGTAATTACAAAGGTCAACTAATCACAACATGTAAGTGAATTGCCAAGAGTTTACAAGAATCAAACGAATTTACAAGTGCAATGATTATAAAGTAACATGTTTCACCCCAAAGTGTGAAAATATGAAAAAGGGGTATAGAAATACTCACATGGTCAATAAATATATAATTGATGATTAATAAGAAATATAATAAGCAAGGTTCCAACATAGTTCTTCACAAGATACCTAAGTATATATATTTACAAGATTTAAGTTTTATTGTAATGAGTTTAACGAATCAACGAGGACTAGGGTTCTAGGTCGAATTTGCGGCTTGTCAAATAATTATATTTAAAAAAATGAAATAAATTTATATTTTCTTGAAAAAACATATATTTATATTTAATTTAAAGTTGCGAAAAGAAACAATTATAATAATTAAAAAGGTTATATATAAAGTTTAAATAAATTTTTATAACTAAAAATTTATTACTATATAAACAAAATTTATTACTAAAAATGTACTAATTATTATGTTCAATCTATTTTATTTAAAATTATTCAAACAAGCTTTGCTAAAATGGTTTATCAATAAAAACATTTTTATTTAAACTTAGAAAAATTATAGAAAAGCTTTGGAAGCTTTTGAAAATATTTGAAATTTATAAAAATAATTTTTATACATTTTAAAATTTTTCTGGAATTAGTTTTAGGCTAAAAAGCCTTTAAAACTAAAACATGAGGGTCCCGGGTTTGAACCCGGGACCTCATGTTTAATAGGGAAATGTCTTAACCAGTGAACCAAGGCTCTCAGCCATGACATGAATCAGGTCCCAATTCTTAAAAACAAACCTTAAACAATTCCCCAATTCACATAAACTCTAGCATCATCATTAATTGAAATCTAATTCGATGTCATTTACTGACATAAACATGGGACTTTGATTCCGAGCAAAAGTCCCTTATCAATTAGAACTCAAAATGCTTGAATGATGGTGAACACGTTAGGTACAGGTTACGATGAAGATGAGGTTCGGATGTGGTATTCGAGTGTGTTTCAGATGAAATTGTGTTGGATTTCAGTTTAGTAAAGATTAATCCATCGATTAGGTTTCAATTAATTCGATTATAATTGTGTTTCAATGTTCAAACGGTCCTAAGATTAAAAGTTTCGATTACTCGAATTGTTTGGAGTCATAACCGTTGTTTAACACAATTAAAGTTCATAATTATGTTCGAATCGTTTCCACGAACCGGTTAGAATCATTTGGGGTTTGTTTCTAAAATGACAAATTAACCCCCTTAACCTTTTTAAACTTTAAGATTATTTAATTTTTATAATTTATTAATTATTAGACTTTTATAAATCATTGCTATTGATATTAGTATTATTATACATTATGTTTAATTTAATTAAACTAATAACTTCAAATTAAAGAGTTAAAAGCCAAAACACATAATTAACCCATTAGTTTCATAAATGACAACATTGGTCCTTATAAGAACATAACAACATTAACCATTAATTTAACGAAAAATACAAGATGTTACAACAATGATAACTTAGTAAATGATTTACAACTCGGCACTGAAGCTAATCGTATATTAAAACAAAATGAGTGCAGTTTTAAAGAAAAGATAGAACTTTTGGGGAAACAACTAAGGGAAACCGAGGTTGTTGCCATAAATCAATCAAATGATATAAAGTTTTATTTAAATTGTTTAGAAGAGACCAAAAAGGAAAAAGCAGTTTTGGAAGTCGAGGTTAATTCTTTAAAACAGAAACTGCATAGTTGGGCTAGTTCTTCTCACATTGTTCAAAACTTAGTGAAAGAACAAAACAATGGGGAAGGTCTGGGGTACAAAGTAGTTCCACCACCACATGAAATCCTTTTAAATACAAAATGTAGACCTGTCAATAACAACCCAGTTAAGGATCATGTGGTGTCCACTCCTCTGGTTAGTGATCCTGATTCTACAAGTAAACCTGTGAACTTTATCACTAAACAGAAGGAGCCTACTTTGAAATCAAAAGAAAAAATGGCAACTGAGAATTTGGATGATGAAATTAAAAGGGTTAATGTAAGGTTAGGGTCACAAACGTCTACATTAGAACCGAAATTGACTAAACCAGTTAACCAAAAATGTGTTAATCACCAAAGTCCAAATAAAATGAAAGTTAAAGATGTTCAAAACGTTAAAATAATTAATTTTGTTAATAAGGCTGAAACATCTAAAAGGGAAGTGACAAAACCCAACCAAACAAAGGTCACACCTTTACAAAACTCAAACCCACATAAATATTTTCCTCAATTTGTAGAAGGAAGATCTTGCTACGATTATGGAAAACGAGGACATATCTCTTCTAATTGTCCTTATTATCAGACTCCCAAAAAGAAAATTGAACTTAATGATACAAAACAAAGTTTTACTAAAAGAAGATCTATTACTCCACCTAAGAGTATTAGTGAACCTAAAGTTCAAACAATACTCCAATCGTCTGTCTATCACAAACAGGCCTTACACAAAACTAGCTAATAGAAAGAAAAATCAAGTATAGTGTCTGATAGTGAGGAGATTAAGAAGAAAGATATGCCCTCATCCTCTAAAGGACAATGGGTTGAGTTTATGATGTGTGATTCCTCCGGGTCACCCAAGCCAGTTAAGGCATAGGTCCCAAATCTAAACTAATAAGCTTCTTGGAATGTGCAGGGTGTCCGCTACAGCGTTACCACTAATACCTGGATTATTGATAGTGGGGCATCCAAGCACATGACAGGGAATTTTTCTCTCCTTTTCAACGTCAGACAAATTAAAGGGGGACATGTTTCATTTGCTGGGAATAAAGGAGGCTACATCACTACTCAAGGCGAAGTGGGAAACAAGAAAGTTAAGTTTGACAAGGTCAACTACGTACAACAACTACAGAACAACTTACTTTCAGTCTCCCAAATATGTGATAAAGAATTTAAATTTGTATTTGACAACAAAATGTGCTACATGTTGAAGAAAGACTATGTGATTGAGGAGGATAAAGTTCTTAAGTCAGCTTCAAGATATAACGACTTGTATGTCTTGGATCTATCAAAAGCCTCCACAACTGATCACATGGTTCAATGCTTCTTGTCAAAAGCAACAGAGAGGGACTCAGTCTCCTGGCATAGGAGAATGGGACACATTAATCCTAGGAAGATGAATCATTTAGTCCAAAATGATTTAGTAAATGGATTAATTGTCAAGAACTTCCAACTTCCAGATTTTTGCATAGCCTGCAAGAAAGAGAAATAGACCAAGAAGGCTCACAAGGCAAAGAAAGTTCATTCAATTAATCTTCCCCTTGAGCATCTACACATGGATATGTTTGGCCCTGTCAGTTCAAAGATCATTACTGGAGATCTGTATTGCTTTGTAGTAACGAATGATTACTCAAGGTTCTCTTGGGTGATGTTTTTAAAAGCCAAAAAAGAGACATTTGAATCATTCAAACATCTAGTTACTGCTTTGGAATCACTCTACTAGCTAAAAGTAAGGCATATTCGATCTAACAATAGGACAGAATTCAAGAATCAGTGGATGGAGGCATACTGTAGAGAGAGAGGAATTGTACATCAATTTACCTCTGCCTACACTCCACAGATGAATGGCGTTGCTGAAAACAGTGGCTAATGCTTGTTACACGCTCAATCGAGTCTTAGTGGTTAAACGACATGGGAAAACATGTTATGAATTGCTCTAGCGACGTAAACCCAACCTGGAGTATCTAGAACTGTTTGGCGCACCGTGCATGCTGCTGAAGAAAACTCAGATAGGGAAGTTTAGTGAGAAGGTAGAAAAAGGTATCTTTCTCGGATACAGCATACCAGACAAGAGAGTTTGTAACAACTCAACGGGTCAGGTAGAAGTGTGGTGCAATGTTGATATTCAAAGATACACCACCCCTCCACTGGAAAAGGACCTTCTTTCTTCTTCGACTATGAGGTATTCTTTAAATCCTTCAATCTACCGCCTTCTCCCACTAATGATGAGTTGTCTGCAAGGATGATGTATGATGTTCTGAACACTCCACTACCAGATTCCACATCAACGGCTCCATTAGATGATACTTCTAGCCCTTCAGGGGGAGAACTTGAAGTAAGTGACTCATCTTCTGATGATGAAGCAGTCAAGACTACAAATGTGGAACAGGAGGAACAGGACACAAGCATCACATCCTGATGCCTCTAACACTTCGAAACCTCATACTCCAACAGCTTCAGACACTAAACCTGGGTTTCAAAATCTGGATAATGAGATAGTAGTTCCCACCACTCCTGGATCCCGGATTAATGTTTATCATCCTCTGGACAACGTCATTAGGGATGTACTATCAGGAGTGCAGACACGAAATCAACTATACTCAGCTGATTATGCCTCAGTCATGGAAAAAGGCTATCTTCACGATGGTGCTTAAATGATGTTTTTTGTCTCAATTTGAGCCTAAATGTGTAGGAGTATGGACCCTTGTGGACAGACCAAAAGGTGCTAAGGTAATTGGCACTAAATGGGTCTTGAAGTGTAAGAAAGATGACCAAGGGGTCATAATCAAAAATAAGGCTTGACTTGTGGTTCAAGGGTTTAGACAAGTTGAAGGCATTGACTACAATGAAGTGTTTGCACCTGTGGCTCGGATGGAAGCAATCCGTATCTTTCTAGCCTATGCATCCTACATGAAGATTAAAGTCTATCAACTAGATGTAAAAAGTTCATTCCTTCATGGTGAAATCCGTGAGACAGTCTACGTCAGTCAACCCAAAGGATTTGAGGATCCTTATCATCAGGATAGAGTTTACAAACTGGACAAGGCCCTCTACGAGCTCCATCAAGCCCCTAAAGCCTGGAATGAGAAACTCTCAACTCATCTGGTGAAACATGGTTTTCGCAAAGGGGTGATTGGCTATACGTTATTCATTAAAGAAAAAGACAGTGATTTACTGCTGGTACAGATATATGTGGATGACATAATCTTTGGTTCCAAGAATGAAGAATTATGTAAAGAATTTGAATCTGTAATGAAAGTAGAGTTTGAGATGAGTTCAATGGGGGAGATGAAGTTCTTTATGTATCTCAGTCGGTTCGACAGGTGGATCAGACACCAAGAGGTATCTTCCTGCATTAGTCCAAATATGTAGGTGATATCCTCAGTCAGTTCGACATGGAGAACGCTTCTGTTGCTGGAACTCCACTGGCCACGAACCATGACATGGCACCCAACGAAAATGGTGGCCTGGTTGATGCTACCAAGTCCAGAGGAATGATCGGATCCCTTATGTATCTCACAGCCTCTCGTCTTGATATTATGTACGCCACGCGTCTATGTTCAATATATCAAGCCAAACCAAATGTAAATCATCTCATTGGCGTTAAATGGATTTTTCGATATCTAAAGGGTACTCCAACACTCGGGTTGTGGAATCCTCATGATGATGACTTTGAGCTTACAGGGTATAGTGACTCGGACTATGGTGGTTGCAAGATGAATTACAAGTCAACATATGCGGGTTGTCAGTTCTTTGGTAGACGACTAGTCACCTCGCAGTGTAAGAAGCAGATATCAGTTGCTCTGTCAAATTGTGAAGCTGAATATGTTGCTGCTAGAAGTTATTGTTCGCAAATCATTTGGATTCAACAAAAAATGCGCAACTACGGTTTGCAATTATCAAACACCCCTATTTTTGTTGATAATTCTGTTGCTATTGTTGTCACCAAAAATCCAGTCCAACACCCTAAAACAAAACACATCGGTATTAAATATCACTTTATACGTGACTGATTTGAAAAGCAATTAATCGATGTTGTTAAAATTAATACGGATTTTCAGTGCATCGACCTCTACACAAAAGCATTTGATAAACCGAGGTTTTTATATCTTTTTGAGGTAAATGGCGTGAAAAAGAAGTGATGTGATTCTAGAAGAAGAAAGTGTGTAGTCCGACAAGTTTTTTATTTTCTTATATTTTATTTATTTTCATGTCTATAAAAAATCCAAAAACACAAAATGATTTTCGGTTTTAGAATTTAGGGGGAGAATAGTTTAATTTAGTATTAAATTAGTGCAATATTTATTTACTTAAAAAAATGAGGAAGAGGGCAGCTTAGCTAAAAGAAATCAAATCAAATCTGTGATTCTGATTCAATATCTATGGAAAATTATAGTACACAGGGAACAAATTGTTTGGGACTTCAAAAGAATTTAAATGATTAAGATGCAAAATTCAAAGTATAAGTCTAAGAAGTCTAAGTAAAATAAAAGGAAAATGATAGTAAAACTAGTTTGCTACTAAGGTAAGATAAAGAAAGTTGACCTAGAGGTTGTTAGTTCACTATATGATTTGTCGGTAGATTCAACACTGTTAGGATCATGTACGGGACGAAGTACTAAATGATTTACGTGTATACCAACTCAAATAGTGCGGAATCCTATTTGATTGGCGATCCAATCAGTGAGAACGCACGTAGAATCAATATTAGATTGAATCTAAACGTTAAGAACGAAAGCAAATCGATCTAGTGCGATCTATGAACTTGTAACAGGTTCTAAGAAGTCTCTGGACGGCTAGGGTATGATTTAGTACGTAGGTATTTGAAGTGTCATGTTTTTCCACGAATTAAGTGGTATTTATAGGTTAGGGTTTCTCATTCGTGCGACTAAACCATTAGCATGGTTCAGTCGTGCGACTGAGTCATGCGGTTGATGCATTCGCACGACTGAGTGTTTAGTCGTGCGACTGAGTCAATCTCATGTTACAATCGTGCGACTGATCCAGTCTCCTGGTTCAGTCGTGTGACTGGTTCATTAGCATGAAGTTGTTCATGCGTATGGTCCATTAGCATGGGCTATTCATATGAAAACTTCATACGACTAAGTTTAAACATGTTTCTCAATCATTACTTTACTAATATTTATTCAAACAACCACAAACCTATATAATTAGTTCAATATGCGTTAATAAACAATAAACATTCAAACATACACTGAAACATTTTAACATTAAGATCATCAATCACATATTCTGTTTCATTCAACTCATATATTTCATTTACATTTAGGACATGACAGACATATTACATTAAGATCGTAAACTAGGTAAATATGTATCTACAAACACAATAGATGAGTAGACCTCATTGGTGGTTTAAATTCAAACTAAGTTGTTCAACTTGCTATGGGTTCTCATCATATCCCTGGTTAACACAATAAACGCATTTCCAATAAGGGGTGACGAGCAAAATAAACGCCATAAATGTGTGCGGATGACTATAAAAATGAGCAAAGCACATGGAAAAATGTTAAATGCAATCAAGCTAATAACTTATGTTATTGGTGCGTTATGTGCAAAAGAAAAATAAATGTAAGATAGGTTGTGTGCCTCTTTGTTGTGAGGTGACACTGACCTGAGGATAAGCATAACCTAAATATTCTAGAATTCATTGTTGTTTGCACCACTCTATTGTTCGATGGCACTGACCTGAGGCTTGGCATCTCTTTGAAAGCTCTTAGAATAGTTTCTTTTTGAAATATACCCGTAGACTGCTCAAAAATCTCCCGAGGAATGTTGCTTACCATATAAGTGTGGGATCCACACATGCTTGTTGAAATAATTAAACCTAACTTGTCACCAATGTGAGTGAAAAATCGGTGTATGGATTTAAGTGGAAAAATATACTGACAATCATCGTGAGCAGTAACTCTTGACAGTCAAAATCATTGTGTGCATCTTATAGCTCTAGTATGATTTCCTAAAATTGCTATTGACTCTCGGTCAAAACAAGAATCTAGCATCAAAATGTTTTATTAAAATGTCCCAAATGATTCAGATATACCTGTATGATTCCATAATAAATTGTTCCAGAAATGATCAAATTAACTTGAAGTTATGTTGTTCAGGAAAAAAATCTGTTACTCGTTCTTCTAAAAGATTTCAATCCATTTCTAATCAAAAACACAAAAATATGTCTTGTTTTGTTTTTTTTAATTTTCAAGTTGTTTTTCTATTTTTCTAGCCTTTTGTTAGGTAAAAGTCAGACTATACAACTATATTTAATCTATGAATCACTCACTTAAAGTGGTCACGTCTGAGGTGATCAAACGGTTTCAAACTAAAAGGATCATGTCTGAGGTGATCAAACTATCTTCAATTGAAAAGATCATGTCTGAGATGATCAGTGTTCATAATGTTATATATCAAAAGGTAAAATTTTAAGGGTGTGAAAGTGTATAAGGTCAAAACCATAAGTATGAGCCAATCGCACGATTGGACCATAAGTATGAGCCAATCGCATGATTGGACCATAAGTATGGACCCAGTCACACGACTGGACCATGAGTATGGGGCATCCATGCGATTGGACCATAAGAATAAACCAATCGCACGACTGGATGAGGAAGTCTAAGCCAATCGCATGACTGAACCCCAGTTGCACGAATGGAGCATGCTTATGGGTCTAGTCGCACGACTGAACATTAAAACAGTATAAATAGAGAGGTGAGTCGGTCGCATTTCTCACCACCCTTCAAAGCTTTCAAACTTCTCTCATACGCAGACACTCTGCCCAAATCTTCTTTACCTCGATTACTTGCTGATTTTGATTCTAACGGTTGTGCTAATCATCTACAGGTATTGTGAGAGGGAAATCGAACAGAATGAAAGGTGAAATCAAACCCTAAATGACCAAATTGATTAAAATCAAGAAATGTGTAAAACTCTTCAAATAGACCACTTAAATGCACAAGATCATTGAAATAAAGGACATTAAGTGATATTTAGAGTCCCTGTGAATCTAATGAGTCTAAACACAACATCTAACATCAAGTTTTGACCAAGATTCAAGGTTGGAGTGTCGAACAAAGTCATATGTGAATGGACACTCCGAATGAACTTCAGTCGCATGATTGAACCAGGCGTGCGATTCAATCGCATGAATGAATCCTTCGGTGACTCAACCACACGATTGACTCAACCGCATGGCTTAATATACGACTAAGTTCAATCGCAAGCTCAATCGCATGACTGAACTCAGTCGCAAGCTCAATCGCACGACTGAACTCAGTCACAAGCTCAATCGCATGACTGAACTCAGTCGCAGACTCAATCACACGACTAAACTCAGTCGTATGGTTCAATCGCACGATTGAACCATATTGATCAAAAACAGTTTAACTTTCAACTATCATCTCTTACACTCAAATCTAATGTTTATGTTTATTATGTTATAGCAACATGGCTGAGAGATGGACTATGAGCACTAAGCACAACATCTGTGCTCATCTGGATGCTATAACTCGGAACACTTCTGAGTTCACTGGGACTATTTCCTTCCTGCGTAGATTAAGGATCTACAAGGCCATTTCTACCCTATGCACTCCATATAGATCTATTCAGCAGGCTTTCTGGGAAGGTGCCTCAGTTGAGCGATTGGTTGAGACTTACCGTATCTGAAGCTCTATCTTTGGACAAGACATTGAGATCACTGAAGATGACCTGAGGAGGGTCTTGGATCTGGGAGAAGACGGAGCACATCCAACCAAGCTACATCCACTAACTGTTCGTGGATGCATTTTGAGGATCAAGTACGCTGGTGACATCAATGCCAGCGTACTGAACAAGAGCAACATGTGCCCACAATTCAAATATTTGGCACATGTGATCCTCAAGTGCATAGCCTTCAGGCGTGGAGGATTTGATGAGTTGTCTGACCAAATCCAGAATGCATACGTTGCACTGGTAATGAATCACCCATTCAGTTTCTCCCACATACTCTTCTCGTATCTGATAGAGAACATAGAGGCCAAAGGCAAGGAAAGCTTCTGCATGTATCCACGATTTCTTCAAATGATCATCGATGAGAGGCTTCCTCTGCTGCCTAAGGAGAAGGATGATGTGGTTACATTAGAAGTGATGGATGATACGACACTGGGTCGGATGAAGATTACTGGGGGAAGCAGGTGAAGCCCCAGTCAGGAGACTGTTTGGGCATCTGGCCTATGAGGATTATGTGGCGCCCTCTCGTAAGAAGTGGCGTCACGATGACAATGATTCTGATATTGAGCCCATCATGGTAGCCACAGATGAAGACGACGACGATGATGATGACCATGATGACGGTCAAGGTGGGGGAGATGCAGGTCCCTCTTCTTCATGGGCCACTGACACTTCTACTATATCTTCACCACCTCCACCTAGTACTTCTTCTACTCCAGGTGGATCTGAGCAGGCGGCTATCCACCTGGACTTTCAGATAGATAAAGATGAGGAGTCGGATGATGAGCCTCTGGTAAGGATAGAGGCGGTTGGAGGAAGCCAAGCTGTGTCGAGGTGTACTGCTACGGATGTTACTGATCCGACATACACCCCCGACCAGCCCAGCAGCCAAGGGGGAGCGCCTATGTCAAAGGGCTCAAGGAAGAAGAGAATGGCTCAACCCTATGGCAAAAAGAGTAAAAGGCTGAGGTTTACTTTGATTACATCATCTGCCATAGCCACCACCACTACCATACCCATAACCACTATCACACCACCTACCACCACCACCACAGCTACCACTTCCACCACCACTCCTCCCACTACCACAGCCACTACACCACATCCCACTCACATTCCACCTCCTATATTCACCACATGTACCACCACTACCACCACCCACCAAGCTGGTCCCACCACCCAATCCACATTCTCACAAGGACCTACTTTACCAATGGTTGGGTTAGAGGAGCAGCTCGCTAACCTAAACTGGATTGTACTAAGACTGATTGCCACCAATGAGCTATGATCTACACAGCTAAATCAGATGATGGAAGTTAATACGGCTCAGGCAAAGCAGATAGTGCATCTGAGTGAGAAGAGCGCTCAGTATGAGAGGGCATTAGGCCAAGCCCACCATGCGCTTACAAGTCAAAATGAGTTGGTGTTGGCGTTGGCAAAGAGGATAGAGGAGCTTGAGAAGAAGAACAAGCAGATACTACTAAAGCTCAAGGGATCAAAGTCTGAGCCATTAAAGATCAAGGATGGTGATGATGATGATGATGATGATAATGATGATGATGAGGATGAGGATGAAGATGATTCTGAGGAAGATATTTGGAAAGGAGGACTGAGCCAAAAAGATCAAGAGGATGATGATGATCAGGAAGGTGATGCTGCAACATCAGCCTCTACTCAAGCTCAAGAGAGGTGGACTAAACAAAGTCAAGATAAAGGAGCCTCGTCCTTAGCTCCTCCAGCAGAAGAACCAAAAGATCAAGACAAAAGTAATGATTAGATTTCTTTGTATTTAAAACTTTTGTACTTGAATTATATATTACATTAATGTAATTATTGATCATTTATGTTTGTTTGTGTTTTAATGCTTTATATAATGACTTATGTGTGATGTGCTTAATGGTTAATCAAACAGATGAAGATCAACAGATAGACGAGTATGATGTCCAACCCCTTCAGCAAGTCAAGACTCAACTAACCATGATTCTTGACTTGCAAGGGATAGTCAGGAGATCTGTGATCTACACTCCAGAAGAGAGAGAGAGAGATTATACATGACCTAACGGACGAACAACTTGCTGAAATATTCAGGCTGAATCGTAACGAGCTAGTCAAAGATGCTCCAAAAGTTGATGTGGCAAGTGACGATGAGCTGAACGATGTAGATGAAATAGAGATAGAGGATGTCACTCCTGAGCATTATCCACAGTACACTGATCCGAAAGGATAGGTTATCCCCAAATTGGGTGAAACCTTTGATAGTGGTACTTTTGAGAAGTTGGAAGAAGTAGAAAAAGAAAAGGAGAAAGAAGAAAGCATAGCCTAAGCTTCAGACACAAACGTTGATAGAGAAAGCTGAATGGGTAGCTTGTTTTGCAAAGATGAAAGCCCAACGCACGCAGCCAAAGCAGAATGCCTACACAAAGCTCTACAAGGTCTAAAGACATCAGAAAGTGTTAGGTAAGATTATTGTGTTGGCGTATTTTGAAGATTTGGATGTTTATGCTGTGAAAAGGGATAAAGGAATCAAGTACTTCAGATATCCTTATGATCTGAAGAGTCTTCCTGGTTTTGAGCTCAACCAACTGGCATGCTTAGATCTGTTGTATGCTAATCCAAGAAAGGTGTCAGGTTGGTTTGAAGCTGCGTTAAAGAAGGAATACCAAACCAGGTGGATAAACTTCAGACCTCAACAACCGAAGCGGTACATCCGTAAGTTTGAAGTGGATCCCATATCTGGAAGACATAAAGTTATGCTGAAGTGGAGTCCTCCGCACACGATGTCAATGATTACCTTATGGGAAATGCCTTAGGACTTCACTCCACACTTCAAATGGTGGTATTACGATTGGCGGATGGGTGAAGCGGTCATAGTTCTGAACAGAGAAGGAAAAATAGAGACTATCAGGATATTCGACCCAATGTGGCTTACAAACTTGCCAGCTGAAGATGTCTACACATTATACAAGTGGCCATTGTTCTATGACACGTTGGATATTATACAAGCTCTCCAGTGCCAATGTCATAAGACTTTGCTTTGCATTTGAAATACATGCAGGAGTTACAAAAGAGGAGAAGTACAAGAAATTCGAAGAACATGTGAAGAATGTTAGACAATAGAGTAAACTAGGACCAACAGGGAGTTTGTAGATACATCATGTTCCTAGTTTATGAGCTTTAATGTAAAAGTCTTTTATGTCTTATACATATGTAATGAATTGATTCAATGAAATATAATATGTGGTTGATGCTTATTAATGTTTATTTATTTCATATTATTATTATGTTGAGTATAATTCATATGTATGAACTTATTATATAGGTTTGAAGTTATTATACATAGTTCTTTGTCAATAATGATTAAGAAATGTGTTCAACCTAGTCGGATGATTATTCATGCTAATGGACCATACTTATGGACCATACGCATGAATACATCATGCTTATGGACTAGTCGCACGACTGAACTAGGAGACTGGATTAGCCGTATGATTGAAACATAAGATTGACTCAGTCGAACGATTGAACCTTCAGTCGTGCGTATGACTCAATCGCATGATTCAGTCGCACGACTGAACCATGCTAATGGTTCAGTTGTACGAATGAAAACTACAAACCTATAAATACCACTTAATTTGTGGAAAAACATGACAATTCGATAACAATTAAGAGAACACTTCGAATACACGAACCCTAGTCGTCCAGAACGTCAAAGAAAGCCAATCCAACTTCAAAGTCCATTCTTGATCGACTCCTACACGTTCTTAACGTTTAGTTTATTTTTATATCGATCGGGTTAACTTTCTCACTGATTGGATCGCCAATCAAATAGGATTCCGCACTATTTGATCTGGTTTCATGCATTATCAGTTAGTATTCCATACGTACATGGTCTTGACACTTGTAATTGATTAAATAGATCCTCAATCCTTGGTAAAGGGTACTTATTCTTTATAGTGACTTTATTCAAGTCTCTATAATCAATTCACATACGCATTATTGCATCGTTCTTCTTAACAAACAAGATGGGTGCTCCCCAAGGCGAAGAGCTTGGCTGAATAAACCCTTTTTGAAGTAGTTCTTCTAATTGCTTCTTGAGATATGCATTTCTGTCGGGGCTAGTCTATGCAGACTTGGCAATCGCTATGTCCCGCGTACTAAGTCAATCTAAAACTCCACTTGTCTATCATTTGGAAGTCCTGGGAGCTTATCCGGAAATACCACAAGGTATTCCCGTACTACTTGCACGTCTTCAATCTTCTTATTCTTTGTGGTGTTTATACAATAGGCCAAAAAGGAAATACATCATTTTCTCATAGCTTTTTGTGCTTGTGCAATCATGATGAGATTTTTAGTCTGTTCAGCGCGATCTCTTAATATGGTTAACCGTTTGCCATTGGGTAACTGGAGTCAAATGATATTTTTATCACACACTATTTCTGCATGATGTAGGACTAACCAATCCATTCCTATAACTACATCAAATTCTCCTAATTCCATAGGCATTAAATCAATAGGAAATGGATAATCATTTAAATTTATGATACAATTTTTAATGATATTGGTGATTTTCTTTTGACTTCCATCAGCCATTTCTACTATAAAGGTATGATCTAAATTTTTGGATTCTTGGTTCAATAATGCCTAAAGGTATTTGATACTAAACTATTATTGGCACCAGAATCAAATAATACTCGTGCATATATATCATTGACAAGATACGTACCAGTAATCACATCTGGAGTATTACGGGCTTCCTCCATGGTCAACACAAATACATGCCCTTTAGGTTTGTTTAATTGTAGACTTTTGTCATTTTAAAGTTTTGGGCAATTGGGTTTCAAATATCCTGTATCTCCACATTCAAAACATTATCTCTTCTCCTTGCATTCTTGAAGAAGATGCCCGATCCTTTTGCAATTGGGGCATGCTCGTGTACGACATGGCCCCAGATGATTCTTCTTACAAAGTTTAAATTGAGCTATTTCTCTAGGTTTCTTGAAGTTGTTATTCCTTGTGTCCCCTTTTTCTTCTTCCCATTTTCTTTTAGTGTAGGAGATTCGACTTGTCGTCGTAATATCTCGGCGGCCATGATAGCGCCGGCTTCAACCGGTTATGAAAAGGTTTTGGTGGATTTCGATTTAACGAAAACCCTTATTTCGGAAGGTAAACCCCATATAAACCTATTGATTAGTTGTTTTGTAGTTGTTGCTAGATGAGGAACAAGTCAATGTATTTCATTAAAACGAGTAACATACTATCGGTATGTCTTGTTCCCCCGTTTTAACTGGAAGAACTCCACTTCCAGTTGTTCAGTTTCACTAGGATGATAGAATTTAGTAAGAAACTTATGAACAAATTCCTCCCAGTTTTTTCCTTGACTTTTTCTTTACCCTTGGTTCAGACTACAATGTTCCACCAGTGAAAGGCTTCACCTTCAAACATATGTACTGTGAACCATACTTTGTTGTTATTGTTACAATCACAAACATCCAATATTGACTCCATCCAATTTAGCCCATCTTGAGCTTCCACGAATCCTTTTCTTCCGTCGAAGGGTGGAGGTTTACAAGCCATGAAATGCTTATAGGTTCATTCCTTTGATTTGGTTCCTTCCATTCTTTCCCTTTCTTGTACAGATGTGGAAGCAGTTGAGCTTTCTTCAAGTTGCTCTTTTGATTTATCAACATTACTAGTTTGTGCATTCGTTAATATATTTGCAACATCCACTACTATGTTATGGATAGCTTCAGCATTTAGAATTGGGTTCATACTAGATCAAGTTCTAACACTGTGGGAGGAAGTTCGAGTCCTATGAGAACTTTCTCCCGTCCTGGTACTAACTTGTTCGCGTCTAGATCCTTGTTCATGTCTAGATCCTTGATCATCTCTATGTTCAGACATTGCACCTACCTATAGGTTTATATAATTATACTGACGAACTGGTATGTGCTAAGCATACTTATAACATAACAGTAATGTTACACAGATTCATTTATATAATACATATTCAGGGAATGAAAAGACATGGAGCATGTTATTTTATCTTACGCATGTCATTCTAAGAAACATGAATACTTTTCTTAAAAATTGCTATTTGGCACGACCTGAATCTAACATTAATTGTATAGAGCTATACTAGTTAAAGATTAGGCATATTTATAATACTTAATTTGCTAAAACCTCAGGCTCTAATACCAACAGTGAACCCCACCCAAAACTCGGGCGGGTGTTCACACTTGATACAACTTATAGCGAAAGCAAACTGAGTTTTCATTTCAAACTTACAACATTATGACTACAATACATTATTTAATTACGATATCAAAAAGCTATAAACTTCTACAGCTCCATATTTCATTGTCTCCTCATTGTTCCTAGATTAGTCTTACTGATTACCTGTGATACATATACCCAAAAAGAAATCACTAATGTTGGTGAGCTCATGCTATACATTTTATAAAATTAACTTTGACATGCATACAATATGGGTTATGATATTTGGGTCCAAAGGCACAGTGTCTTCCCTAGTTTTACCACAACCACCGGCAACAAGTTTGTCAAACCATCTCGACCGTCAAATAGGTATGAGTGTGTGTGTGTGTGTGTGTGTGTGTGTGTGTGTGTGTGTGATGCATACAAGAAACCCTATGCACTTTTCAGCATGTTCGACACACCCCATTAAATATATCAGGATCCCGTATACCCCTACCGACCCATGCATAGATGTAAGCATTATAATTATTACCAGTACAGACAGAATGAGTATATTATCATAGTTTTAAAAACAGACATGTTAACTCACCTGTTTTATAGTTGCTCAACAGTTGAGAATCAATTCCTAGTAAGATTTTATAATATCTTAAGGTCCTGATACAGTTTAAGTAATCCTCGGTTAGAAGATGGTACAATTAACCAGTCATTGTCATGGTTGGATATTAACTAGTGCTACCTTTTTTAAGCATGGGTGATCAATCCATGTCTAAGGCTAGGCTACCGAAACCCAACCATAAAGATAACTCTAACGCCTAAAATAATAATACTATACTAATATTAATCCTATTCCAAATCCTAATCCTAATAATAATACTAAAATAAATAATAATTAACTTGACATAGCTTAAATGAGAACATACCTTAAAACTATCTACGATAATTTGATGTAGAGTCTCCCTACTCATGCTTCTACTCGAGCAAAAACGACTATTAACAGCACCCAGTGGGGTATTGAGTACTTGAGATTCTCTTTATGATAGATTATTCTCAAGAAAACTTATATTTCGAAGGAACCTATGAGCTTCTATTTATAGCAAGCAGGCAGACACCTCAAATTCTGAGATTGAGCAGCCTGGCTGCTTGCTTAATTATTGACCAGCATGCTTGCTTACTTATAATTAATTCAGTTGCTTACTTCGTTTTTCCCTCATAACCTTTTAAACTATAAATTTCCATAAAATTTCGAATACGTCGTTGGGAAAACTTCATTTTTCTTTACGAATCGAGCTAAGTTTCTTTAAAAATGGAGTAAGATCGAAAATTAAATATATTATTATTGTTTAACACTTTCTTATTATAGTAGAATTTTGACGTCACATACCATCATCCAAATAATCATTTTACTCATACGACAATATATGAAAGAAAGATTTTCATATTTCGCACATGTAAAACTATTATATTAAGGTTTGGAGTATTAAAAATGTTATGTTATGTATTTGTTATTCTGTAGTTTCGGTTATATTTTGTTTATGCTTTACTATTCTGCTTAATTTAGTTCACTAAGCAATTGCTCAGGCGTGTATTTTTCTTTCATGTCGCTAGGTTTACAAGGAAATCATGGTGGGTAATGAAGAGAGCATATGGTCAATTAAGAGGTCATTTATTTTGTTGATGTAATGAATATTTAGTTTAAGCTTCAAAATGACTCAAGAATTATTATAATAAGATAAAGTTCCCATTTGAACATTACCATATATGTGAGTGATGAATATGTAGTGGTGCACAAAAAGTTGGTTCACGACTCGGGCCTGACTATCCTACCCATAACCGGTTCCAGTTCTTACCCTATAAATAGGAACCAATTCCTACCTGGAAAAACTAAGGGTTCCAAACCGAATAGAATTTGCCTTGAACAAACTAGTTCCAAACCAAAACCGAACCGGTCAAACACCACCAAAAGCATTTCAATCCAAACTGAAACCAATTTTAACTTAGAATCGGTTCCCGTAGGAAGCAGTTGGATTTAAAATCCGATTCATAAAAAAAACCATCTGTGCACCTCTAGTAGGACATATAAGCTTAGAGGCAACCAATGTTGCTTTGTTTATATACACCTCATAACTACGTAATTCAAATTATGACTCAAACACCTTCTCCCATTCAATTTATTCTACCCAGAATTCTATCAATCTTCTTAATAAATTTAAGGGTTTGTATGGTATATAGTAATGGAATGAATGATGGAATAGAATGGACAAGAAATGAAATGGACAAAGAAATTGAATTATATCAATATCTTTCTATTGTTTTGTTTCGTTATATTGTGGGAACGAAATAAATCATTACCTTGTGTTATTTGATAGGTAGAAAAAGCAAAATGGTTGCAATAGAACGACAAAAAGGACAATATGTTGCTAAAAAGAATACATTGTTCATTGGAAGTAAGAGTCTCACAAACATAAGTAGAAAAGCTGCTATAAAACCAACTAACCAAAAATACCCCAGCACTATAAAGTAATCATAGTGGTGGTCGTGGTGTTGGTGGTTGCTCGTGAATGTGGTTGGTTTTGGTTGTGATTGGTGGTGGGTGATGGTGGTGATTGGTGGTTGGCAATGGTGGGTGCGGTGGTGATAATGGCAGTGGGGGTGGTGGTGGTGGCAAGTATAAATAGTAGAGGTGAGAATGGAATGGGAAAAAAACAAAGTGAACAAATTTTTGAGGCGTTTAAAAGTAGTAAGACTCATTGCGTAATCAATTATTTTATTTCATCAACCATTTCATTCCCTCACAATGATACATTCCATCATGCTTGTTTTTTTTTTGTGTAAAGTCCATCATGATTGTTATTATCGCACATCAAACATTACTTAAATGGTTCATCCATTCCGTCTCCATCCGTGTGTTTTATATTATCCAATAATTAACTTTACCTTAATTATCCTTTTAGAATTTCTACATCTATAATACGTTTAACTGTTGAATAAATCTTTTGATGTTGCGTTTTATAGTTAAACAATCAAATAGTATATGTTATATATTATTTTTATTTTCTTTTGCTGTATTCAGGTATTTCAGGCAGGGCGTTTCAACATGTATAAACAAATAAAATTGGACTCCACATAACGTCTAAAATCTCAGTAGTTGATACATAAAATGATGAACAGTCATACAACATAACATAATTTCAACCATCTGATATTCATAGTTTAATAAACAAGTTTGTTAGTCTTGGCTAATCTAGACTACAACAGCAACTTCAAGTTTTAGCAAGTAGCAAGGAGATTCAAGGACATTTTCTTTGAATGTAAGAACATCCGTGCTCTTCGTACCTGTTTCTCAACAAACAGATTCATCAATTACATCACAAACACACACAAATTGGTTAGTTTTGAATGGTTCAACTTACTCAGATTTGGAAAACCACATCTGCTGAAAAGAACCAAGAGATGCTAATATGCTCCCTCCTATCCAAACGCTGTTAAAACAATCCCGTTAACCACATCAAAAAGTTGATAATGATTAGGAAAATCATTTAGAAACGATTATCTTATTTTATAACAATGGATAGGGGTGTAACTGAACCAAACTACTAGTGAGCTCAGGCCAACCCTAAGCAAGCTCCAGCCCTAACTTATAGCTAAAACAATGTCCCTAGCTTGAATAGTGAGCTAGATTAAGCTCGCAGGTCTAAATGAGCCCAACTAGTTATATGGATAACATATACACACACGTGTGTGTTTCATGTTTAGATAACAAATGCTATTATGTATGGTCATGAAATCGTTCAATAATAAATATTATCATTAACTATACATATGTGAATATGTATACACACGAAAATTAATGAATAGGAAGATCATTTGAAAACTCCTTGTGAAAACTTTATGAAAATTGCGAAAATCAGTAAAAATTAACCCAAATTTATATTGTAGAAATAGCATTATTAAACATATACAACATTATGTATGTGTGCAAATTCACGTGTTAAAAAACATTACACATGTAATGTACACATAAATTTACTCTGCAAAGTTACAATTTAGACATGTGTTAGTGATTTAACACACAAGAATTTGCAAATATATATATAAAAGAACAAGATGTTACGTGTAATAATGATATTTTTACAATAAAAAGAATTGACTATTTTTTGCAAGTTTTTGTGAAGTTTTCACAAGGAATTTTCATTTGAACCCTCACCATAATGGATATATAAAATACATGTTGAGCTCGAGTCTATAACTCATAAGATGAGAGTATTTTACACCCAAAGCTTGATTCAAGCTAAGCTCAAGCTTCTAGGATGATAAGCCTACCTAGTTAAGAAATAGCTCTAAACAAACCGAACTAGAGCTCGAGCATAAGGACTCGGCTAGCCTAGTTAACAACCCTAAAAGTCAATATGATCAATGTTCGCGCAAGAGAAGTTAATCCTTAATTATTACAATGAATACATAAGCAATAAAAGTTGTCACTTTGGAAGCACATATGCTATTAAGGATGTTAAGAAGTCAAACAAGTGCACAAAAGAAGGCTCTCTCTAGAAGGTAAACATTTTCCATTAAGTCAACCAGGAATCTTTATAAGAACTCAGCAATCATGTGACAATCATCTCCAAATATTATTGGTAACAATGATGTTAAGGAAAAGAGAATGAAGGAGATGGCAAGAGAACTCACCTGAACCTTCTTTCGGTAGAATTGCCACTAGCTAACACTTTAACTCGAGCTGCTTGAGGAGATTCCTGCAATTTTAAAACTCAAAGGATCAGAATCCATCACTCTAGATAACCTCTGGGCTCTCTTAACACTTTTTTTGCAAACTAATAGCTCGTATTTTCTCAATAATAATATTGATTTATTTTACTTAAAAAAAACATAGAAAGTTTTATGCAGTAAAAATACACTTTGGGCCTACTACTGAGGTTTTTTCTGCTTCTACGTCATCATATTTTTCTGGTCTATTTGACTTCAAACTATAGGCCTTAGGGTCAAAAGTATTGCAAACAGTTTTCTTCTCCTTTTTAATAAATAGATGCTAAATGCATGCATGATGGGCTGTGAAATGGAGCCACCTCAAGCAAGTCTTTCTCAAGACGTTCTTTCAACTGTTGCATGGATGCTGTGCCACCAGCAAGCTGTAAAAGAAGAACCACAAAAGACAAATCTAAATTAATATAAAAAACTGACACAAATGACAAACCTAAATTAAAACAAAAAGCTGAACCAATAATATAGCAAGAAATAGAAAGAAAACCCTCATATAAGCAAGCATGTTCAATAACCAAAGAGCAAAGAAAGTGTCAGAATTATTACCAGGATACTGCTGAACAGTTCTCTCCGGATATCAACATCACACTTATTTATGCTCTCGATAACCTAGAAAGTGGCAGCTCACCTAAATGGATAAAAAAAATACAGAGATAGAACCCCAGAAAAATAAAAACTAAGATGTCTTACCATTTGCGGCAAGCCACGAACGGCAGCAGCAATATCTATTGAACCTTCCATACCAGGTATAGTCTGAAATTAAACGAATAAAAAACATCAGAACAACATGAAAGGTCACATCTGAGGAAATGTAATATAATATTTTCTCAAAATTGATATTATTTTCCTTTGAAAGAAACTTGCCAAAGGTTTTTGAAACTCTGTTTAAGTTGACCCCAGTCATACCACACTTAAAACGTCTATCAGTTTAGAATTAGATAGGAAATTGAAATTTAGTACTAGAGATTTCAATTTTTTCAAAGCTAAAATCATCGTAATGACCAACTTCTGATGCTTGAAATCACTGACCTTTACCAATGATGGATTGAACAGAACATCAGGAGTCTTAAATCTGTCAGAACCTATCTCTATGGTCCTGATAATTGAGATAAATCAAAATCCAAGAAACAACAGTAGAAAATGAAATACTAGAGATGGCAAATAGAATCAAGTGTGGTCTAATTTAGATGCGAGGTTAAATTCAATTCATTTTTAAAGATCTCATTTACTTCACCCCTTCTTAATACTCATTGTTGCTTGCTGGTTGGTTTAAGTTGAAACAGGTCATTTTGTATTAAAACTCTTTAATACTCTACAATTTTTTCAAACTCAAAATATATAACTAATGTGTTAACTAGGATTACAATACAGCAATATTGTTACAACAATATCTAAATCATTAAAAAAGATGTTAGGAAGTCGTATGCATTAAAAATAGACTTTCGACAACTTTCAACCTGTTTAACAAGTTCCGCTTTTAGCTATTTCTTTAACTTGACCGGCCTGAAATAAAACACACCTTAGACAGACCCATTCATAAGTAAATGAGTCAAATTGCAAACTCTAGTTTTAGGTTTTACTAGCTTAAGTAACAAAATATGTATTTGTCATCAACTTACCACATGATCATTATGTATGATCAAGTGGGTTTATTCAGATATTCTATGAACCTTAACCGGCATGAAGAGCAATGTCCTTATAAACAGTATGTGGTCGGGATCACGAATTCAAAACTAAGATATGTGAGATGAAACTTGGTACAATTAACCAATTTCAACTTGACATTGCAAAGGTGAATATAATCCAACAGGCTAAATAATACCTATAACCATCTAACATCAAAACAATTCCAAACCAAAAAGAAGTGGCATAAAACTTACTGTCCATCAGGAAGTTCATACGATGTCATCGGGATGTTCGAATAAGATGTATCTTAAACAAAAAAAGAAATGCAAGATAATCAGCATAGTGAATTTGATGTCAACACAATCATTAACTTCTAGAAGAATGAATATGACAAGTTGCCTAAAGTAAAAGAAGACTGATGGTATGACTTTTCAAATGTTATAAAGTAATACATTGAAAAATGATATTAAAATCTAAGCATGTTAGAGAACAAACCATCGTATGGAGTATCAGGGGCACGACACACACATTCCTTTATATCATTGGCAATAACCCTCTGTAACAAAACAAAGTCATATTTAGAACATAGCTTAAACAAGTCGGAAGGGAATTTGAAACCAAATAAAACGAACCTGACAGTACAGCCTATAACTTTCAGTTGTGTTGGGGAAATCAAGATCTACAGTCTGCCACAATCAATGATGTGAGTGCAACAATAATACAAAGCCACCAAGATGATCAAACAAAAAGCTTCACAGCTGATATACGTGCTACATTGGGCTAGATTGTTCAAAGTGGAGTTGGTACTTTCTACTCGAAGGGTAATTTTTTGCACAAAACCTCCTAACTCATTTTATCAAACATATAAAATAAGATATAAGATAACTATATTAGTAATATAAATTCTAGTAATCATATAGGAAAATATAATCATTTAAATTTATATAAATGAAAATCTAAACTTTTGAACAAAAAGTTAACTGTGTTGAACTCTTATCCAAGCCGCCTATTTTTCCACCTCTGGTTTAAAGCTTATACTTAATGTCCATGAATGGTAAAATACAAGTGAGTGCAAACAAAATTTAGCAAATGCTTCCAGGGAAGTGATTTATTAAAGTTAAATAGAAATAGAAATAAGAAAAAACAAACAAGCAAAGCATCACAACAGTGTGGCCATGCCATAATTCTAATTCTTTATCATGTATTTATCTGCACCATCATTGTTTATCGTTTTACAGATGAGTTGCATCTCAACATGTGCATTCAAGGTATTGAACACGACAAGGCAGTATCATTGTCTTAGAAAATTTAAGAAATCTAAGGTTACAGCTAACCTGGAACTCTCCTGGGCGAATTTCCTTTCGTTTAAAAGAGTAACGAGGCCTTATCTGCATTTTTATACAACCATAAACAAGATAAATATATAACCTGCCACCTTCATCATTGACTTAAACTTACTCATTAGAACTCACTTTTACTCCTTTGCTTTCCAAGCTTTTAATTAAGCAATCAGTAAGAAATTCCCCTCCAATTGGAGACACAGAGACAGCCTATTGCCACAATAAAGCATACAAAATAATTACGCACACACACACAAAGTATGAATTTATCTTAAACAAGTGTATTACAATAAACAAATTAAAAATTACAGATCAATTATAAACTTTCTATATGCCCGTAAAAAACATACAGATTAGTCATATCAACAAATCAAATAACATAAAGTAAAAAAATGCATCTTAGATGCAGTTCTACAATGGTAGCTGCATACCTTCTGTAGAACATAACCATCATGTACAGGGGCAACAATAGTTGATCCTCCACCACTGAAGAATCCATCATTAATAAATCCATACATCAGCTCTAGTTTAAGTAATAGCAATACGAAAAAGTAATAAACTTCAAGAAGCAGAAAGAATTCTAAGACATGCACGCTACAAACTATTACCTCAAACCATCAACACTTTTAAGTGCTGACACTACATGCATATAGGTATATAGTACAAATTGGTTATGCAGTGTTGATCAATGTGGAAAGAGCTTTCAATTATTGCATGTAACCTTGTGTTACCACTAGATGCTACAAGTAAGGTCCTAAAATCTGTTAACACATGAGCATAATGT
Organism: Flaveria bidentis; assembly: GCA_018326385.1. Lineage (NCBI taxonomy): Eukaryota > Viridiplantae > Streptophyta > Magnoliopsida > Asterales > Asteraceae > Flaveria > Flaveria bidentis. Next base: position 25,422 of record BJCM01233900.1, read on the forward strand.
GCTTCCCGTTTTCTAGAACTAAAATTTTCTCCTCTATTTCTGGTGTTTGTCCATCCATTTGCCAACAGAATAAAATACTGTTCATTTAAACTTTTAATCTTACAAATGCCCTCTTGTTTATCTATTTGACACTCCTGCCCACATAAATATACTACTTTGCGCTAAAATTCTACTTAAATTAAGGACTAACTTGTCCATATTTCATGCATGACCAAACTCGTTACACGAATCATGATGACTATAACTTAAAAATGCCATTTTCAAACTATTTTCCTAGAGATGGGTTAATACTAGTTTTTACCATTACAGGTTAAATGGGCAGAACTTAAATCATGGTTAAAACATAAAAAGGTCAATTCATCAGAACATGTGAAAGTGATCCAAGGTGCATTTAAATAAGTGCAATGTTTTATTCAATAATGTAGATTAGTAACAATTTTTTTCTAATTATAATTAAAATAATTGTTATCTATAGTATTAATAAGAAATCAGAAATGTTAGTGGGTCGAACCCACTCAAATAAATCTGCATTACAAATTAACTGTTGACCTGTCACCCAACCTCCGACCCACCCATTTTTGCCACATTTGTACAATGTCGAAACCATGCCATCTCAGGTCAATTAGATAAAAAGGCATGAAAAGGTACAAATATTGAAGCTGCATTTGTAGATTACTAGATCATAAACTTAAAGCTGCATTCGAAGAAAATCATGTTTCCATACCTATCAATGACCAATGAGGTAGCACGTCCAGAAGCAAAAGATGTGAGAACCTGACAGTTAAAAGAACAAAAAAAAATCATTTAATGAATAAAATCATATTAAAATGAGTTACGTTATCGAAAAGATAAAATACCGCGTTTTTGGCTAAAAACAATGCAGGAGCTTGGTATTTTTCAAACATGAGCTCTGCTGTCCTGTCACATTTTCAGGAATTAGCAAATTGCTAGAAGATGCACCACAAAGGAAGTTTTCGAATGATACAGTTTATCTAAAAACTTAAAATCAGTATATTTCTAGCCATACAGAATATACAAGAAATGAAGAGAGAGAACTTATCATCCATTCATGCATATGTAATACGTTACTTTAATCTATTTTTATTCGCGACTGGATACGCAAAAACTATAGATTTTTAATCTTCACCAACTGAGATACTTTTCTTAGTAAGTGATGAGACATTACATTCAAATGTCATACATGTCTTTTTTTTTAAATTATTTATTTGATGAAATGGAAAGCTCATATTCTCATCATCAACTCTTCATACATTATGAACCGTAACATCGTGTTTTGATTTATGATGATCTTATATGAAAAGATTAAAATTTATAATCCGATACATCAGCAACTTCCATTTTTCTACACTCTAGTATCTAATTATTCTAAAAACCTCGGTTAACACCCCCATTTTCACGTTAAAGTCCTTATACACACGAAACAACAATTTAACAGGGTCATTATGGTTTTAAATTGTGCGATGCGGTCCAATACCATTTGGGTCCCAAAATCTGACGTGCAATGCGTGATGCACACATCACGTATGCCATGCGTTTGTTATTAAAAAGAACTAAAAAATCAATTATGCAAAACACGTTCTATATTGTCAATACTTCAACCTAGAAACATACTTATAACACACTTAAAAAACAAACTTTAACATAAAAACACACTTAAATGTTAAACATACTTATAAGTGATAATTAATCATCATTATATCATCCTAAAAGAAGGAATAACAAAAGAACAATTAAGAACCAACAATGGTAGCTTTAAAACCGTTGATTTTTTTAAGACAAAATAAGATAAAGAAATAAAAACCATAGCTTTTTGATGGAGCAAATCTCTAATTCTTTGAAACAAGTCTGGCTTTTTTAATGGAGAAGATAAAGCATGCTCATTTTTTAAAAGAAAATATATCTAATTTTCTATGCCTGTTATATATTTTTTATTCTATCCTTCTTCTATCTCAAAGCATTCGCATTTTTTGGACCTTGCGCTAGGTAAGTCCTTTAGGCCTCAAGGTAGTTTTGAGCCTTGTGTGGACCTTGCACCTCAACTACCTAGGTAGCCACAACTGGATATTAAAAGAAGGTAGCACGTTTAACGCAGTGCTTCACCAACACCGCAATGACAAAGGTACGATGAGCAACAAGAGACAAAGATGTGGTCGTGGACATGGGTAACAACGACCGATGCTAGAGTGACAATGATTTATCAACAGGGACTACGGTCCTAACGGAAGGAGACGAAGAAATAATAAGATTTGCTTTCTTGCGACTTGGTTTTAGAGGTATTAAATCCAAAAGAATTGCATGACTAGTAAAAGAGGATGATAAGAGGATTTAAGGTTTCAAAGATGTCAAAGAGAAAAAATGAACAATTTAAAAGATAAACACATTAGCCAAATAATTCATTTTTACCCCAACAAGTGCTTAATATGAACAAACAATCGACCCTTAATAGTGATTGTCATTCTCGCTTACTTATCAACTAGGTCTTCTCCCAATTAGTTGATGTGCATTCTTTGTGGCTTTGGTTACTTGCATCTTTATGATTCAAAGGTGCTGTTAGGGTTTACCGCGCACAAACAATCAAAACAGAAGAACAGTAAACAATAAAGAACACGAGAGATTTATAGAGGTTCGGTTGCGGTGTGCAACCTACGTCCTCTTGGGGCGACTAGGGTTTTCTTTTATTGAGTGATTAATAATTACAAGTACAAGAGAGATATATATAAACAATAATTAGGGTTTCACCCTTTAGTTAACATTCTAACTAAACTGGGCCTAATTAGAACTTGGGCCGGCCGAGCCCAACTGTTCCAAATTAATCCACCCCGAAGCCTACACCCAACAATTCTCCCACTTGGAGGCTTCGAAACACATTCAGCTGCACTCCACTTCTTTGTACTTCTGTAGATAAAATCTCTCTGATTTTGCACCCCCTAGTTACCCC
>BJCM01233901.1:0-21126 GCA_018326385.1 Flaveria bidentis
GCATATAGTTGGGGTATTGCTCATTGGTCCATACAGACAGTGAAAGATAAAGATAAAAGTTTACAGAACATACAAGGCATACAGTAAAGAGAACGAACAGTATTTGTTCATATAGTTAATGCGTGCTCGCATATATAGTACAGAGATGTATTTTACAGAAAAGAGTATTTTCATACATAACATACAGAAAGTATTTTATTACTTTTAAAACTAGAACTCACTCAGCAACGCTGACTTTTATACATTTTCAGTTGGCAGGTAATTATTGTTGAGGATGGCACGAGGGTGAGCTACTAGGCAGGAAAAGACTGACATCCATTCGTATTCTATGTTGCTGTTGTTTTGTAATGTGTTAAAACAATTCTTTTGTAAACAGTAAATGATGATGTATTGCCTAACAACAATGTTTTAAATGAAATGAATGGTTTTTGATAAATCATTTCCGCTGCTTAAGTTTGTATAATTATAATGTTTAATGTTTTAACTGCTGTGATTGACCAACTGTGAGGTTTCCGGGAACGGTGCCTTACATTCTATCATTTATTTAAACATATTATTTTTATTTTGAAAATTTTTAAAATTCAAAGCCATGATATATAGTTCTTGAAGCACCGAATAACTAGTGGGATAAATAAAACTCCCGATAATTTTGTAGTTGACTTTTTAAACACGTCAAGAAATTCGGATAAACGTTCAATATTTTTCCAACCCACATCTGGAAACAGGTCGGGTTCGCAATTATCCGAAAGACTATTATGAAAAGCTTTTAAAGTGCCTTTTTGTTTTAAAGCACAATCAAACATGTGACAAGTCAAATTCTATCTAGTAGGTACATCACAATTAGACCCTAAAAATATAGATTTTGTATCATTACAAAATGTTTTATAATCTTGATATCTTTTTCTACTTTTTTAAAAATGTCATGTAACATAAATCGAAAAGCTTTTATACAGTTATCAACAAATGGTACGGATAGGCTATCTTACACTACTAAATTAATAATATGTGCAACACGATGAGTATGAAAAAAATCACTGTTTGCAATTGGAAGATATTTTAATTTTAATTTTTCAACTGTGGTTGTGTTGTTAGAAGCGTTATCAAATGTCATTGAAAATATTTTATTTTGTAAATTAAAAGTAGTTATTACATTATCCAAAAAGTAAAATAAAAACTCGCTGGTATGTGGATACGGAAATAGATCAAATGCAATCGTATATTTCATCATATGCCATGAACTGGGATCTACCCAATGATCGGTGACGCAAAGGTACGATTCGGGCAAACCGTGTGGAGCCGACCAACCGTCACTAGTTAAGTTTACACTGGTATTTATGTTTTCAAATAATACAATTAAATCATTTTTTGCTTGCTTCCATAATTTTAAACAATAACGTGTAAGTGTAGTACGACTTACGTGAGTGTAACGAGGTTGAAGTGTCTCTCGAATTAAGTTGGTTAACCGAGAATTGTCGAAGTGACTAAAAGACAAAGCTTCTTAAATCACGAACTTCGCCATTCAATCTCGAACCTCATTAACGTCGTAATTAAAGATTCCACCATCTCCACCTAATTGTGTTTGTTGCGAATCCAGATTATTTTTCAATGACTTACAAAACTTCTTGCTAATGTGTTTGCTTAAAATCGTGTTAGAATATTTAGCAAGAAAAGCTCCACAAAACTTTCAACGAGCCTTTACAGACCCGTCACTCAACTCAACCATATCTCAATTGCATCAAACATCCATGTTGCGATTGTGTGCAAGAACACGAACGACGGTTGGAGAGTTGGACGAACCTTGACCAACGGAAGATTGAGAGTGAGCCATATTGAGAGTAAAAGTGTAAGATGAGAGAGTGAAAATGTAAAACGAGAGTAAACGAGAGTATTTTTTACATTTTTTACGTATGTTTTTTTGCGTTTGAGGTTTCGGTACTCAACCATATCAACTCACACCTATTTATACTAATTTAAGGGGCAATAAACACCAAAAAAACGGTAATAAAAGGACCCTAACGGCTATATAGCCATTATAAACGGCTAGTTTTTTGAAAAAAAAAGGTCAAAACCGGGTTGGACTCGGGTACAATCGGGTCTGGTCGGGTAGGGTCCGAGTCAGGTCCTGGAAAATTCTCCAAATCTAAAACCGGTTCCTACCCACTGGTTTTTTCAGCGTTCGAACCGGGTACACCCTATACCGGGTTGTACCCGAACCCGGGTTCGGGTCGGGTTCACCGGGTCGGGTCCGTACCGGGGTTTTTGCCCATCTCTAATCAGATTCCAGCCGAAATTACTACTCTATATATTATCTACATACTCTAATAAAAAAGTATCTTGGGATGACACGTGTCAGCACTACAATCATTCTCATCAAAAATTTTTCGTCTCTCTCTTCTATTAAATAATTATCTTAATTACTAATAATTTTTAACACCTTTTTAGATTTAATAGATTAAGAAAGAAATCTATTTATTAGTGCTATTTTTAAATAAATATTTTTTTTATAAAATAATAAATTTTTATAAAGCATAAAACTTTTTTAAAAATATGATTTTTTTTTAAAATTGGTTTTTTTAAAAAGTCATTTAAAAAAAACAATCAAATTTGAGAGTTATAATAGGAAAATTTTTAAAAATGATATTTTTATACGGTTTGTTTTAAAACAAAATGCTTAATTTTTAGAAAAAATGTAAAAACAAAACTAAAAAAATGATATTACTAAATAAAATTTATTATATTAATACATTATTTATTCAATCCATATAATACACATGTTTACTAAAGCTAGTATATATAAATATTAAAAGACTTGGGAATGGGAATGAGAATGAGAATGAATAGTAAAGAACGACCAGTTTGCCTTGTGTACAAGTATTGTGTGTATCATTTTTAGGTTTATGTATGTATTATTTTAAAACTGTTTTGTGTTGATTCAGTGATTTGGTTTGTGATAGGAACAACGCGTGGAAGATAAAGAATGATGAATTTGTTTATGCAGGAGAATGATGAAGAACGACGAGTTTGCAAATGTGCTATAATTCCATGATTTTGTTTATGCAGGAGAATGATGAACTTTGTTCTTGCAATGGAGATGATAAGGTGTTGACTAACTGAGAATATGAACATAGAGTTTGAACAATTTAATACAAAGATGATTCAAGAAAGAATGAAATTGTGAACAAGTATTCCTTCGTTATTTATTATTCAAGAGATGTATCGGATTATTCGGATTCCTCACCGATTACATTATGTCCCTATTTATAGTGAATAACGAACAATAACTAACATACTCAACAAAAGTTGAGAAAGTTCAATAAGGACCCTACACTATATCTTCCGAATAAAAATAACCCTTCAGAAGACATATATATACACTTCGGAAGATATTCAAAGTAAACTTCAAATCCCTTCCGAAGCAAACATAACATTTGGAAGATATCAACTTAGCTTCAGAAGAACTTTGTTAAGCTTTGGAAGTCTTCTTAACTTTGGAAGAACACTTGTTTTGGTTTTTAATACTTCATAATCTCCACCTTAAAATCCAAACCAAGATTTTAACTAACTCCCAAGGCATCCAAGTAAAACTTGAACTTCATACTAGGCAGAGACTTTGTAAACACATCTGCTGGATTCTCCAAAGTAAATACACTTTCCACTTTCACCATCCTAGTATTCACCACATCCCTTATGAAGTGTAACTTCACATTAATGTGTTTTGTTATCTCATGAAACATGCTATTCTTTGATAGTTGAACTGCACCTTGGTTATCACAAAACACCATTGAGTCTGTAACCTTTATTCCCAACTCAGAAATAAAACCATGCAACCATATAGCTTCCTTAACTCCCTCAGTCAAAGCTATGTACTCGGCCTCTGTTGTAGATAATGCCACAACATGTTGCAACTAAGCTTTCCAACTTACCAAGTTACCCAGTACTTGAAATTCATATCCCGTGATAGATCTTCCTCTATCCAGATCCTTGGCAAAATCTGAATCCACATAACCAACAACCATGTCAACCTTCTCATGTTTATGATGCCCAAACACTAAACCATAATGCTTAGTACCCCTGAGATACCTTAAGATCCATTTCACAGCAACCCAATGAGCTTTACCCAGATTTGACAAATATTTGTTGACCAAACTCATAGCATACCCAATATCCAGCCTTGTACACACCATCAAGTACATCAAGCTCCCAACAACATTGGCATAAGGTACTTTCTCCATATATCTAACTTTAGCATCTGACTTAGGACAATCAGAGGTTGACAGTTTAATATGAGCACCTATAGGAATAGTTACTGGCTTCACATCATCCAACCTATAGTTACTTAGTACCTTCTTTAAATAAGACCTTTGAGCCAGCTTCAACACCCTATGCTCTCTATCTCTTATGATCTCCATGCCCAATATCTTCTTTGCTTTACCTAGATCTTTCATCTCAAACTCTGACATCAACATCTTCTTAGTAGTTTTAACTTCTTTCAAGTCAAAACAATCCACCAACATGTCATCAACATACAACAACAAATACACAAATTTGTTCTCACTGTATTCCTTAAAATATACACAGCTATCATAGTTGCTCCTATTAAACCCATTCATCACCATATGCTTATCAAAACTTTTATACCACTATCCAGGGGATTGCTTCAGCCCACATATGAACTTCTTAAGGAGACACACTTTATCTTTCTGTCCCTTAACCTCAAACCCATCTGGCTGCTTCATATATATAGTTTCATCCAGCTTCCCATGCAAAAATTCAGTTTTCATATCTAACTGATGTAGCTTCATATCCATAGAAGCAGTTAATGACAGCATAACTCTGATGGAGGAATGCTTCACCACAGGTGAAAAAATCTCATAGTAATCCAGCCATGGCTTTTGAGTAAACCCCTTAACTACTAATCTAGCCTTGTACCTAGGAGGTTCACCTTCAGAAATCCCATCTTTCAGTTTGAACAACCACTTACATGACACAGGCTTGTGACCCCCAGGTTTATCAACCAGCTCCCATGTGCCATTCTTATACAGATATTTCATCATTTGAGCTTTCTTTCACAGAAAATTGCCTTAGAGTATGTCAATGGTTCATAGATGCTTTCTTCTTCCGTAAAAAAAAGGCCAATGCAAACAAATCCATCCCCTCTCTATACCTGAGTGGAGGTATCACCTGTCTCCTTTGCCTATCCCTAGCTAACTGGTAATCATCTTTACCATCTCCTTGGCTATTAGAAGTGCCATGATCAACACCTTTATCATTCACACCCTGCTGCTCCACCTCAATCTGAACCCCACTCTGATCTTCCATTTCTGACTTCTCTTTTCCTTCAATGTCCATATACATGACATCTTCTTGGAAAATTACATCTCTACACACTATCACCTTAGGTCTGCCCCCATCTAGCCTCCACAACCTATACCCTTTTACACCCTTAGGGTATCCTAGAAAAACACATTTGCAGGCCCTATGTTCCAACTTCCATTGGCTAAAATGAGCATAAGCCAAAGATCCAAACACCTTAAGTTCCCCATTGTCATTCTTTCTTCCTGACCATGCCTCCATAGGTGTTCTCATGTCTAATGCAGCTGATGGAGACCTATTGACCAAATATGTTGCAGTTAAAACAGCTTTAGCCCAAAACATCTTGGGTAAACCAGAACTAGCCAACATGCATCTCACCTTTTGAAGTAGTGTTCTATTCATCCTCTCAGCCAAACCATTCTGCTGAGGAGTCCCTAGCATAGTTCTATGTCTAGCAATACCATGAGCTTTACAAAACTGATTGAACTCATGATTGCAAAACTCCAACCCATTATCTGTTCTTAGCTTCTTGACTTTCCTTTCAGTTTGAGTTTCCACCAGTACTTTCCATTCCTTGAATTTACTGAAAGCATCACTCTTAGTCTTTAAGACAACAACCCAAACTCTCCTAGAAAAATCATCAATCAAGGTCATAAAGTATCTAACACCACCTAAGGAATCAACCTTAGCAGAACCCCATAAATCAGAATGAATGTAGTCTAATACCCCACTTGTGATATGCCTAGCCTTTGTAAACTTTACCCTCTTGTGCTTACCAAGAATACAAGTTTTACAAAAACCAAAATCACAACTTTTCAACTCAGTCATTAATTGTTTCTTCTGCAACTCCACCAGCCCCTGATAACTGATATGACCAAGCCTCCTATGCCATAACATGGCCTTAGAACTACTATCACTTGAGGTAGATGCCACCTGAGGTTCTACTGCACCAGCACTATGTAGTAAATAGATATTATTATCCCTTCTACTACCAGACAAAACTACCATTGACCCTTTAATCACCTTAGTCTTACCATCTCTAAGACTAATATGGTAACCAAAACTCACCAACAACCCTAAAGACAACAGGCTCCTTTTAAGACTACGAATATACCTTATATCATGAAGATCCACTTCCATGCCATTCTTCATTTTCAGAGTCACTGTACCATGACGCACAATCTTATAAGGCCTATCATCCCCTAGCTTAACTGATCCAAGATCTTCAACCTTCAGATATTTAAAGAACTTTTTCACAGGTGTCATATGGTATGAGCACCAAAAATCCATCACCCACTCATCCTCATTACCACTGCTTGTGACAACCAATACATATGCACTTTCATATCCATCAAAGGAATCATCTTGTGTATTCCGTCCGGAATGAGTTTTTCATCCACTTGATTCACCCTTTTTCTTTTTCCAGTCAGGACAATCTTTCTTGAAGTGCTTTTCAAATCCACACACATAACACCTCCTCTTATACTTGGATCGGGACTTCGAGACACTTCTCTGCTTGAAGTTTCTTTGTTCAGATTTTCCCCTGACTACCAAGCCCTCTCCACCATCTTCCTTATAATAAGTTCTCTTCTTCAATTCCTTTGAATTGAAAGCTGCCAACACTTTTTCCATGGTAAGTGTGTCCCTACCATACATCAAAGTATCCACAAAGTGCTCATAAGAGGATGACAAAGATGTCAAGAATATGATTGCTTGGTCTTCATAATCTAATTCAACTTCGATGTTCTCAAGATCCAATACCAACTTGTTGAATTCATCGGTATGATCTTCAATTGACTTCCCAGGAGCCATTTCGAATGTGTACAACCGTTTCTTGATATACAACCTGTTCACAAGAGACTTCGTCATGTACAAACTTTCCAATTTTTCCCAGACCCCTTCAGCAGATATCTCATTCGATACTTCTCTGAGTACTCGATCTCCCAAGTTCAAGATAATTGAACTGTGTGCCTGTTCTAGTATCTCCTTCTTCTCTTTGTCGGACATTGTATTCGAAAACTTGGATTATCCGGCCAAGGCATCCACCACTCGTTGATGAACGAGTAATGCCTTCATCCTCAACCACCATAACCCAAAGTCATTCTTTCCGTCGAATTTCTCAACCTCGAACTTTGTTGACACCATTGTTGCCGCCGATTGATCTTTGATTGAATCTTGATCCTCAATTGAGCCTCTAACGAGGCTCTGATACCAATTGTTGAACTAATTGAGAATATGAACACGAAATTTGAACAATTCAATACAAAAACGATTCAAGAAAGAATGAAATTGTGAACAAGTATTCCTTTGTGATTTATTATTCAAGAGCTATATCAGATTATTCGGATACCTCACCAATTCCATTATGTCCCTATTTATAGTGAATAACTAACAATAACTAACACACTCAACAAAAGTTGAGAAAGTACCTACACTATATCTTCCGAACAGAAATAACTCTTCGGAAGATATCCAAAGTAAACTTCAAATCCCTTCCGAAGCAAACATAACCTTTGGAAGATATCAACTTAGCTTCGGAAGAACTATGTTAAGTTTCGGAAGTCTTCTTAACTTCGGAAGAACACTTGTTTTGGCTTTTAATACTTCACATAAGGTACATTCAAAGTTGAAACCTTTTATATTTATTATTTGCATAGTTGAATCTAAGATCATTCATAGTATTCATGGCTGTTTAGTGTTAATTTTTCTTTAAAAGAGGGCTTCTGCCTTCCAATTTTTTGTTTGGTATCTTTTATTTTGTTAATTAGTTGGTTAGATATGATGAAATTGTTTTTTTTCCCTCATAATTGGTTCTCAAGTTGAGGAGTGTAGATATTCGGTTTTGGTTCTAATGATGGATATAATTGGTTGGCTCAAAGGAATAAAGAAACTTTTATTTTTTAATTGGATTGTTTATGCAGCATTGTCTTCTTTATATGTATACTCATTGTGCATTTTAGGTGTCATCGATGACAATTTTGGGAGTGTTTCTTTGTGGGATGACAATAGCAGTGCTCGAACCGCGTGTAGATGCTCACTTGATCAGAGTAGAGGTGATGTGGTATTTTTGTTTTAAAACTAATAATACGTTGAACCATTACACATTATTGGTTTACAAAAGCAATTGCTTATTTGTATCATCTTTTTGATCATGGTACGTTCTTAAGCTTTAAAGCACCTATGCTATAGTGCACTTATTGTTGATTTGAAAAATAAATCAGTAGAATATATAGAAGTGTGACCTGGTAACCATTCTTTTAGTTGTTATTATGGAATCATTACTCTACAATAACAAGTGCATGGTAAGATGACGTCTTGAAGTAACTATTTGTTTGCAGAGGAAAGTATTATCATCTTTCAAATTTAAAGATGACGTCTTGAAGTGCATTTATTATGTTTGATCAAAGCATATTTCCATCCTTCAATTTAAAGCAATTAAAGTTATCAAATCTTTTTTTAAGTTAATGTATGAGTAATGTTGTGAACTTGATTTGTTTCTTGCAGAAAAGAAATAACGGGCAATGGGGACTATACTAGTGGAAGATTGTTGTAGCCATGGTGGTTTTGGTGTTTGTTTTAATATAGGTATGTTAATGACATTTTTATAGTATTTGGGGTTATGTGTTTCAGGTTTGGATGCTTACTACTATTTCTTCAACAAGTTTAATTCGTACGCTTCTGATGCAACACACCGGAATGACAAGCATAAGTGTTTTGGATTTTAATGGAATTCCCACGCAACGCAGGGTCAAGAAAACCAAGAATGTTCAATGTTAATACAATAAAGCAATTTCTAATAATAAACTTTTTGAATTACATTGACTTTTCTGTTAGTTAATAATACCGCTAAGCTATAAGCACTTTATTATTAAAGACATTATTAACTCATATAATTACTACTAGGTTAGAATTTAGATACCCGTATGTTATATGAGTTGAAATAAATAATTTAAATGTTAAAATATAAGACACTAATAAAAGTATTACACATAACAAATATTTTACGTTATAAACAATAATAATAATATACGGGAAAGATAGTTATTATAAGACAATTATGCTCTTAATATAAATGGAGTTTTCAAAATGTGTGATTATAATAATTTTATTATTTAAGCTTGTCACAGTAAAATGTTCAAATATAGTTACAAATATTACATATTATAACTAGTTTTACTTACCCATGTATTACTTGTTTTGATTATATAATATCTTAAATAGCATTTAAATTTATTAAATACAAGATAATATTCTATAATAAGATATGATTCAATTATATACGAGTAAAAAGTATAAGTAATAAAATAATGATATCAAACTTTAAGCTTTTATTTTTAAACCTTTTTATCTTTATTTTTTAAATATTTTGCATTCTGTTTTAAAGCAAATTGTTTTAAAAAAAAATTTTAAAAATTTTCTTATTATTATAACTCTTAATATTAATTATTTTTGGTATATAAAATTTTATTTTTTAAAACCATCAATTGTAAAATATTTTATATTTTTAAAAAAGTTTGATGTTTTAAAAAATCTTATTTAATAAAATCTTTTTCTCTAAAAAACATTAATAAAATATATTTTTAAACTACTAAAATACTATTTATAATTTAAAAAAGAGTTAAAATAACATTATTAATGATTAATGTAATACTTAATAAGAGAGAGATAGAAAAATTTTATGTGAAAAAATGTAGTGTTGTCATATGTCTAGGGATGGTAGAAAAACCCGACCTGATGGGTATACCCAAGACCCGAAACATGTGGAACAGTTATACCCAAGCCCGATGGGTATTGGCTCGGGTATGGGATTAGTTTTAAAAAAATATGCGGGTATGGGATTAGGTAATACCCGACCCCATTACCCAAAATCACATACCCATTTGCCTAAACATATGCATGAAGTTACTTAGTTTTAGATATGAAAGCAAAATGAACTAACTTGTTATGGCTATTTTTAACTATATAAAAGTAAAAATGTATAAATAAACCTGGCAATCCAACATGAAGTAGTCGATACCCGTGGGTGTCCCCGTAACCCAGTGCTAACAAGATACCCAATACCCGCGGGTATCATGATACCCGATGAATTATTACTAAACCAATACCCGATGAGTAACGGGCCGCGTATGGTACAAGATTCAAAACCATGCATGGGCTTGGGATAATTAATATTCGACCCATTGCCATCCTTACATTACATATGTCCTTCCTTATTACCCTTTTTTAGATTAGAAATATAATTATAATCAAATCATAAATATAGTAGGAAGAAAGAAATTTAAATTCTTATAATCTTACACGTCAATTTTGAAATCAAATATATGTTTACTATTTTCGAAATAATAATATTTTTAAATTGTTGTAATACTATAAATATAGAAACTACTGTTAAATATTTATTATTATTAAAAAAATTTATGATTGAAATATGTTAACAAAGATAAGATTACTAAAAACATAAGAAAAAACAATATTTCTAGAGTGATGGAGATGATACACGTGACAATGTTTATGCGGCGATTAAATGCACAAGCTAGTAAGGAGTATTGTGAAAAAAAGTTATTATTTTATTATAAATTATAGGTTATATATTAAACCTCTTAATAATTATTTTAAAGAAATTCCATGTGTAAAGAAATATTTCAAGATTAATTAGATTTTTCTTACAATTTTATTGTTGGTCGTTTTGGGAAGTTTGGTTCCTGAATAGTTTTACTATTTATTTTAATATTTTGTTAGATTAATAACTTGTGTAATACACGTGTTGATGCAGGAACGGAAGCGATCAAATGACTCAATAACAAATAGTTACTCAAAGACGATAAACGAACCAAAAGGTTCTAAGAACACAAGTTCTTTGATTCTAATTCTATCAACAAAACTAATAGACGAAACCAAACCTTAATATTTATACTAGATCCTAACAACTTTAAAGATAAACATAAATAAACCAAATAAATAAAAGATATGATAATTATAAATAAAATACTAGACAATTATGACAATACATCCCATCCCACCCCGGAATGGATTTAGCTCCCGATCACCGTCCGCATCACGTGTTGAGTTAAAGAAAACTCAAATGAATAGAAAGTTACAATGATATTTCATAAACTTCAATTTCAATTTCAATTCGTTAATGTAAAGTAAAAGTATTTATTTAAATCTTAAAAATGTCAAATAAAAAAAGGAAGTAATCAGGGGTAATGATTCACTTGTAAAAAAACAAATAATTTGTACCAAATTGGTTAATAGTCCATAGATGCATTGCACTTTGCTTGTAAAAGTATTGCATTAGTCTTAATCCTAATTAGTAATTATATGGTTAGACTTAGGCCTTTACTCATTTCTAGGAAGGTACGTAGTTTGTCACAAATTATTTTGTAAGGGTAGTTTTTGAAAATTTCTAGAAGAAAGTGACGCCACCAAAGTGTTTTCCTATGTCTTTGAAGGGGACACATTCATGCATCTCAAAAACTCATCTATACTTCATTTGATTGCATTTTGTTTGAGCTAAACGTCTAAATTATAAATGAAACGTGAAGAATATTGAATCTTAAATGTGATAATCACTTTAAATTTAACTTTTAGCAATGCTACAAGAGTTTTATCCGATGGGTGTGATTAAATTTACTCGTTGGATTAGTAATTCATCTTAGATCAATGTTGCGAACATGCAAAACCTGTTAAAAGGGTCCCGTGGCCGAATGCCCAAGAAGGATGACGACCTTGTTTAGTGGCGGAGCTTGAATCACACTGTAAGGAACAGAGGCGAAAGTAAATATTTTACAGGGACGAATTCTATATATATATATATATTAAAAACTTTACACTACCAGACAAAAAATTTACAGTACTAGACCGAAAATTAACACTACTAACGAAGAAAATAGTCCCTCCCGACCGTCACCGAGCTTCGCCACTGACCTTGTCCATATAAGATGATGGATGGGCCAATTTGGAAGTACCTCACTACCTTGGTAAGTTTAGATAATACGTAGTTCGTATAACCGCATAACATCATGTTCAAGAGAAAGACAAACAACAATCAAGAACTTTGTTATATCAAGATGAAAACCATAACTAACTCTTTTGTTTCACAAATGGAGAAAACTAGTATTATGCCCTCGGCTTTGCGTTGTGACGAAGAGCGTAAAATCATGTCAAATACCAGTGTACCACCAATGTCATACAACCATCAAAGATCACCAACAACAAAAGACTCATGTTAAAAAAATAAATAAAACCGAATAGAAAGCAGATGTAAAAACGTTGAACCAAACACGTGAAACATAAAACATTAAAAATAATAGAATAAATTAGAAATTTTGTCCTTTAAGTATGTTTAAAATTATGGATGTTGTCCTTAAACTTTGATAATTAAACTGAGCGTCCTTTATTAAAGAGTTATCACGTTTTATGTCCTTTCTACTAACTGAATTTAACTATTTCAGTTAGTTTTGTGTGAATGTACCATTTTACCCTTGTCACTTAAAGGACGAAATCTGCAATTTTTCTTAATCTTTTACTATTTCAATTTTTTTATTTTATTTACTTTATCTTTTTTAATCAATTTTTATTTTATAAACTTATCTGAAATATGATTACTTAAATATTTTTTTATAAAATATAATTTTGTCTATAGATGTTTTTAATTTAATATATTTTTTGTTTTTAAAAAATAGTTATCTATCTTTCTAATCATACGAGAACAAGATGGAGAGCTTTAAATATTTTTTTATGTTATAAAATTTAAACTAGTAATCGATTTTGTTTCATCATCGTTTTTCTATTACCTTTTCGGTATAAGAATTTTCAACTATTTAAATAGTTTGACTTACGGTTTATATTAGAAGCATATTAGATATTGTATGATTTTAGTATATGACTTTTTATATTTTACTTGGTTATAATTATTTTAAGTTGAGCTATATGTATAATTAAACATTGATTATATGGAGTATTTAAGTGTTTTTACTGAAAAAATATTCAATACACTTAATCGTAAAACCAAACCAAAGCAAACCCTTAGTAATTGTTTGGTTTGGTTTTGATTTTCATTGATTAAAAATTATTATTAACAGTTTAAATAAAACCATGAATAAAAGTATATTTAATAAAAAAAATTTGAATGATTTTTTATTTAAAAACTTCGAGTAGTTATTTAGTAACCTTTTAGTATATTTTATTTTAAATTAAATTAATGTGCTATCACACTATATTTATATTTAAAAACAAACCATTTTATTGAATAAGAAAAATTAAAAATTTATATCACAAACCAAAATCTTACTTTATCCAACCGGTTTCGAATATAAACCCTAAACCAAATAACTTGAAACGATTAAAAAATCTTGTACCAAAAAAGTTAAAAATCTAGTTGTCTAATTTCTATTAGTTTTATACAAAGGTAATGAACAAATTGAACAAATAAAAAAAATTAAGAAAATAAAAATCTATAAATAAACTTACATTTTATATAAAAAAAATAAAACTAAATTATTACTAATATTTATGATTATTTCTTTAAACAAAAGGGTCTAAGAATAAATAAAATAAAACAAAAACACATTTCATCATTTTAAGGGTTAAGGGTAAAATGACCATTAAGAAAATAAGTTTATTAAAATAAAAGTGGTTAGAAAAGATAAAAAAGTTTAGAGAGAAATAAAGTAAATAAAATAAAAAGAAATAAATAAAAGATTAGTAAAAACTATAGATTTCATCATTTAAGGGGTAAGGGTAAAATGGTCTTTTACAAAAAACTAAGTAAAAAATTAATTTCAGTTAGTAGAAAGGATATAAAACATGATAAGTTTTTAAAATAAATGACGCTCGGTGTAATTATAAAAGTTTAAGAACAAGATCTATAATTTTAAGTATACTTAAAGGACAAAATTTGTAATTTACTCAAAACAATAACTAAGTCGATATAGGACCCGCATGTTGCGCTGAGGCGGTTAAACAAGAAAAAATAGACGTAACAATATTGAACAACATGCCTAAGTTACAATCTGTCAACTCTTAAAATTTTACACCGAAATATAAAATGAAAACTGTAAAAGATGAAATGTATAAGATCAAAGTTGAAAATGATAAATTATAAAGTTTAAATTTTAATATATTTAAAATATTGAATTTAAAATAAAAATATAAAAGAATGAAAAAACAAAAAAAACAAAAAAACATATATAACTTTAATGCTCATAAAGCACAATTAATGAAGCCTTAACCGATAATTTAGTAATATAGATAAAGGGAAAGTAAAAATGTAAAATTTAGGAATTTGCATGGACAAATTTGGTATTCTTGAAAGACGGCTGCCCATGGCCCACGTATACACATCATACTTTAGCGGGTATTAATCAATATTAATAAAAAAACTAAATAGTTTATATAAAACAAAATAAAAAAAACTAAACATCAATGTCATCATGCAAGTCGATTTTGGGTTGAAAGTCGAACACTAGATCGTTTAGAATGTAGACCATCACCCTCATCTTACTATTCTGGTCCTCACCATACCAAATCAAAATCCTATTCGCAATAATCATCACCAATAATAATATTTTAATAAAGCTTTGTTAATTACATAAGATAATGATAATATGGTTATCATAAGTTACAGTCACTTTTAGATGTTCCTTTTGTTTTTTTTTATCATTTATAAGAGTTAGTGATAGTAAATACATTGTATGTGAAAAAATATACCAAACTCATATTATATTTTATTCATTTCTGTAATTTAAATCAAGATATGTTTAGTTTATTTATCATATGTGTTTTTAGTTTAAACATATTGAATTACTTCTTGGAAGTATGGTTAAGTTAGTTTTTTTTCGTATATATGTTGAAGAGGTGGATTCGGTTTATCAAAACAATGTTACGTTTTTTTTTTCATTTTTTTTTAATTTCTGTTACGGTTTTTAATTAAAAACAATAAGTCTAATGTTGGTTGGGTAAAGTGGTTGAAAAACCCTCTTGCTAGGCGTGTTCAAAAAAACCAATATCCAAAAATATCTGAAATCCGATCCGCATCAGAATCGGAATAAATCGATCCAAATCCTTATTTGGATATTCGGATCAGATCTCATCCGAATCCAAATACCCTTAATCAAAATTTGGATTGGATTTCGGATATCACAATTTTTTTATTCAGATTATTTAGATATATGATTAATCTGAATAAGACTTCAACTATGATTTAACACAATACTCATTACTCAACTATCTAGTATGTTTTCAACTCAATACATAAGATATTTACACTATCTAGTTATAATCCTAAATAATTATGTAATATTCGACCTTCGTTCTATATTAGAAATTCTAATATTCTATACACAAAAATATTTACACAAGATAGTTTAAAAATATACATCACTATGACTTTCACTTCTTCGTAAAACACTAATACGCACTCCACTGTAGAAGTGATAATATTTTTGTTGTGCCAAAAAAATAAAGATAAAAACAAACAAAACAAACCAAACCACGAAATGCAAAAGACAAAAGTTGCATAACTAAACTTTAACAAATTCAAGATTTAATGTTATATAACCAAGATAAAGATAATATTTTGGTGTTCTTTAATCTTTAGTTTCACTACTAGCAGTTTTATGTTGTTCTTGTACAACTTCTAGATTTAATTTGGTATAACTTTTTTTTCAAATTCAATTCTTTGCACCTCCTGTGGATTTCCATTCTGGTGTTGTTATATGTAAAGGGTAAATAGGATATTTTGTGTGTGATAAGAACAACTCCCTTGTTAAACTTGAGACATTTTATATAGTAAAATGTTTAACTGTTATATAACTTGTTTCATATTTTCTATGCAACTTTTATTACAACTTAAATTTAGTTTAGTGATCTCAAGAAGTACCATAAACTTATTTCTTTTTTTATATATAACTTATAATCTAACATGATCAATGTTTGATTTATAGTTGATCCGTCAACGTTCTCATATCTTTGCGCGATGAACCTAATAAATCGTCTAAAAGTAGAAAACCATGAGAACTCCCTAATCATATATATACCCTTTCACCTAATGAAAGTTATGATGCAAATTAACTTGTTAACCAAGTGGTGGTTCAAGTGTAGAAAGTTATAGTGATAACTCAGGAAATTATAGTTATATTATAATACCTTTTATATTTATATCCAGTTTGTCATAATAAAAGGACCAGAATATGGGACCACTATAGTGGGCCCCGCACGTGTGTAAATTTTATCCACGTAGGCGCGCCTCCACTAAACGACAACACAGCTCACATAGTCACATAATCAATCTTTGACTAGAAAAAACAACGGCTAAATTAATCTCGTTCAAACATTAACACCTTCGTTAATTAGATTTTTCTATAACTAACTACACGAATGGTTCATGACTTAAGACTTAATTATTTAATTATGGTTATAAGCTCGTGTGTTTTGAAAATGTTACCTTTGGTTCTTATTACTCACTCAAAAGTAGCATGTTTTTACCTAAATACAAACTAAAGTTAATTTTTTTATTAACTTTTCGTTCTTTTTTTTTTTTTTTTAAATTTACTATTTTAAAATTTGTTAGGGAGGTACATAGTTCAATTCGGTTGGTTTTGTTTGATTCGTCAGTGGAACATGTAACTATGTTTTTATTTTTGGGAAAACTAAACCAACTTAGTTCGTTTGGTAGGTCGACTGGACTAGTCAAAATGAAATCGTACCATTTTAAGAGTATTTTAAGAAAAAAAATAGAAAATGTACAGACTTTTAAGTATCAAAAGATTTTACGAGAAAAGTATGAAAGAAAAACTTAAAAGCACGTGAAGTCAGTTAAAATAATGATCTATATGTATTATGCTAGAAGTGCTTATATGTATGTTAATTGTTAGATTTATATGCGTGAGATATATCTATATTATTTTTATTTTTAACTAAATTATATAGGATACATTTCATTTTTTATTTTTATTAATATATTGGCAGGTTTGGTTACCCGGCAGGTTTCAAAATATAAATCGAACCGTGAATTATGATTTTTCAAACTATAAACCGAATTTGTAGTACTCTCAACCTGTTTAATTCCTTTTATTGATAAATTAGTAGCATTATTATTTTCTTTGATCCTATGCCCCTTATAATAAAGTTTCATGGATCCCCCATTGATGAACATGTGTACTAATGTGGTTATTTGTTTTGAAATTACAATGCTAGAAATAACCACTAGTTTATAAATCTTTAGGTGTTGTTTAAATTTCTATGTAAGTTTCATTTTAGTACCAAAACTGTTGAGTAAACAACCGTCGTGTCAAGGTAG
This sequence comes from Flaveria bidentis, assembly GCA_018326385.1. Lineage (NCBI taxonomy): Eukaryota > Viridiplantae > Streptophyta > Magnoliopsida > Asterales > Asteraceae > Flaveria > Flaveria bidentis. Next base: position 17,615 of record BJCM01233901.1, read on the forward strand.
AACCAAGCTAGACAAGTTATGACTTGAAACTCATTTAATAAACAAACTTACGTGAAACTTTAATTTAAATATAAAATACAAGATGCATCAAGTTCTGAGTTTGATAAAGTTTGAGGTTAGCTTCTTTACTTGTAATAAAAAAAAGTTGTAGAATATAGTTTTTTTTATGAGAATATGTTTTTATAAGGTTATATTAAAGCAAACTATTATTTGATTGATTCAGAAGCTAATATTAGTAAAAGTCAGGGTTCATAAGAAGAGTAAAAAATACATGTCATCTAATGTAGATAAATACATATTGTAATTATCCATAAATTCGATTTGCATCAAGACAAACCGTTATGTGTGACAAAATCCAGGCACATTTACATATTGTAATCTATACTCATTTACCAAGCATCTAAAAACATATAACTTAACAAACAAACTCATCAAGCTACAAGCTTATCCAACTTAAAAACAAATCAGAATACAAGATCAACTTTCAACTTAAACTAAAGATTACGAGAAAAAACAGTTTGATTTCTACTTCTATGAGGTAGATTTGCATTGACACTAACTCGACTAATTAAGCTTATTAACTCGACTATTTAATTACAACTTGTAAAAGTTAGATTAAGAACAAGTTATAATAATACAATATCCTTAATTGCCGTTCAAAAAAATATCCTTAATTAATACCGTTAATCATTAAAGTAGTTTATTGAATTATCAACTAATGACTCTTATCCTTAAATTCAGGGGAGAAGAACTTACTACAATAGGGAACTAATAAATGCTTAAATTAGCGTCAAAATCTTGGTCTTCCTCGCCGCCTTACGTCATTTGCTCACGTGCTCTTTTCCATTTTTATTTCCAGAGCAACAACTTTAACTATAATAATATTAGTTTTTCTTGTACATCATGCATTAACATATGTAAACTTATTTGGATTAAGTAATCACGTATCAGGAAAATACCCACTTTACACCTTCACCTCAACTTGAATAAACAATTGGGTTACTTTATCAATTTAAAATAAAATAACCCTCATTCGGTTCAATGAATCTAGCTAGCAACTATATGTGTAATAATTAAAACCTTTGTTATATTGTCTAGCTTTTTTATATTTATATATCGTCTTTTTATATTTATATCACTATTATGGCTGTTAAAAATGGTGGATGTTTTGTGAAGATTGAGTTGATAGTGAAATTTAAATTTGGAATATTTGTTATAAATTTAGGTTGTAATGTGTCTTTGTATATAACGTAATCGTTGCGGTTATAATATAGTTCTTAGTATAGTGTATTTATTGGTGGATTATACACGTATGTTACTTGTTCTACTTTTTAACAAAGCATAATGTGCATTCTTAGTATACCGTATACTTAAGATTTACACCAGCACTATCATTACCAAATTAAATCTAAAGTTTTAGGAACTGTTGGGTAATCTTATGTTAAACAATTAAAAGATCTAACTGAATAAAAAACAGAATTTTAATCTTTAAATATATTTCTGAAACTTACTACTTTATAAATTATATTTTTTTGTTAAATTCATTTGGTAGATTCAGTGTAACCTTTTAATAAAATAATCAAAAGACTACTAAAAGTATTGGTTAGAAACTCTTGTTACAAACTCCGATGGACAAAACTGCTGAACCTTAAAATAATAAAGTTGCATTTCTCATACAATGAAGACTATTAAACAATCCACAAAATTCTTAATGAAACATGTGTCTAAAAGACCAAGATTTTCCAAGGGTATATATACACATTAACACTATGTTTTAAACAATCCACCACAATTCACATCAATGGCAGAATCTTCATACTCATTAGATGACCTTCTTCTCCACCACAACTCACTCCCCTTCAACCTCAACGACTCACAAGACATGCTCCTTTTCAACATGCTAGCGGCGGCGCACAGCGGCGCAACGGCGGATCACTCGTCGGAGTCCAACTCGTCGGCCGCCGGAGCCGCCAAGGAGGAAGAGGTGACATCACAATCCAACAAAAAACCTAAAACATACAGGGGCGTCCGTAGGCGTCCGTGGGGGAAGTTCGCGGCGGAGATACGGGACTCCACCAGGAACGGCGTTCGTGTGTGGCTGGGGACGTTTGACACCGCGGAGGCGGCCGCCATGGCGTACGACCAGGCGGCGTTCGCCGTGAGAGGCGCCGCCGCGGTGCTGAACTTTCCGGTGGAGAGTGTTAAGGAGTCGTTGGCGGAGATGAAGTACGGGACGGAGGAAGGGTGTTCGCCCGTGGTGGCGCTGAAAAAGCGCCACCGTATGAGGAAAAAAACAGTGAGTAGGAAGAATAATAAAGTTGTTGAGGATAATATTGTGGTTTTTGAGGATTTGGGGGCAGAGTATCTTGAACAGTTATTAAGTACTTCGGAAAGTACTATGAGGAGTTGTTGGTAGAAGCAAATCTTAAATCTTAATGAATCCGAATACCCACAACTTTAAAATCTTGTCTTTCTTTGGTTTTGTTGATGACTCCATGTCTTTTGTATCTTCATCTCTTTGTAAATTCCGAGTTTAATGTTTGTTTCACCGGGTAGAATCAGATATTTGTTTTGGTTCATTCATCACCTAAGGTCAGTACTTAACAGTGAAATTATCCTCTTACTCATAGTCGATACATTCAAAATGTGTCGATGATATTTACAGATAATACATTTTTTTATGAACTCAACATATCTTGCATCTATGACAGATTCGTGTAGAATGCGACAGTTTCATTTACTTTGTGGGCCATACGCTTTGAAAGAAATAAATGGTTGTTTAGAGAGTTTGAATTATTTTTAAATGTTTTCTTGTACGCATATAAGTGTGTGAAATGACAGCAAGTCGGCAACGATATTAGGTGACATGTTATAGTCTTGTCTTTGGGATTTTTTTAATGTACAAACAAAAAGTGGATGTCAAAAATATATGAATGAGATGAGATATTTGGTGGTTTATATAAATACCAAATTTATTTTATTATTAAATAAAATATTATGATCAATAATTTTGGTGTTTTCATATTTTGTGTTGTTAGAAAACAAGAGTTAAGATCATTTGAGAACTAGTGTATAACTTAAAAACCACGGTCACGATTTTAAATTTTATACTTTTTACGCATAGTTATATATGTTTGTATACATTAAAACCTATGAAATAACATATAAATTCAGCAAACTGATATTTGCATATGTTTTAAAAAATTATTTGTTTAATACACATATGTAGATATAATGTCTTGAAACTGAGTCTTATGATGCAAGTGTAGCCGTGAAGTGCTCCTATGGCAATGCGGGTTACTGACCTGAGAATAGCATACTAAAATGTCAACACAATGGTTGGTGAGTTCAAGAGAGTTATTCAAACATAAACAGTTTAACAGTGATCATATAAAAGAAGTACATTGTAATAGATAGCTAGTCTATTCACAGTAAATATTAACTCATAGTGATTTCGCAATTGAAGCTGACTGTGTTACGATGTTGCCTCCCGTCATGACGTATCCTGTCAT
>BJCM01233905.1:0-11849 GCA_018326385.1 Flaveria bidentis
AATGACCATAACGAGTACGAAACGTAGTTTTGGGGATGTCTTCTTCTCGGACTCTAAGTTGATGATAACCGGATCTCAAGTCAATCTTCGAATCATAGCTTGATCCCTGAAGCTGGTCAAACAAGTCGTCGATACGAGGTAAAGGGTATCGGTTCTTGACTGTTACTTTGTTTAACTCCATATAATCGATGCACATCCGGAATGTGCCATCCTTCTTCTTAACAAAAAGAACAGGGGCTCCCCAAGGTGATGTGCTAGGTCGAATAAAGCCCTTATCTAAAAACTCCTGAAGTTGTGATGAAAACTCTTGTAGTTCGTTCGGTGCTAATCGATATGGTGCCCTAGCAATCGGGGCTGCACCGGGAGTCAAATCGATTTGAAATTCCACTTGGCGGTGAGGTGGTAATCCAGAAAGATCCTTTGGAAACACCTCTGGAAAGTCACGCACTATGGGAATGTCCTCCATTTTTCTTTCGTCCGCTTGCTTATCGGTGACGAGTGCTAGAATAGCCAAACGACCTTTTCGCAACAACTTTTGGGCTTTCATGTATGAGATGTTGCCTATCACCACACCACTCCTATCACCTCTGACTGTAAGGATTTCATCACCAACAGGAATTCGTATGATCTTCTTATGACATATGACTTCTGCTTGCTTAGTAGAGAGCCAATCCATGCCTATCTCTACATCAAAACTCCCCAGTGTAACAGGCATAAGATCTATAGCGAAAGTATGACCAGCGAGCTCTATCGTACAATCTCTAAGGATATGCGTTACATGGATCTGTTTACCGTCGGCCAATTCTACGGTGTATTTAGATTCTAAGGCAGAGGGTATATCACTTAAAAAGACTACAGAACTTTAAGGACACGAAGCTGCTATTGGCTTCGGTATCAAATAGTACCGTAGCAAAACACCCATTAACAGAAAACCTACCAGTAAAAGTTGTGGGGTCATTTAGAGCCTCACCTGAGCCAAAGACGAAGGCTCTCCCTTTGGCTCCATTGTTGTTGCCACCATTACCAGTACCATTGCCATCATTGTTGTTGTTACCGTGGTTGTTGTTGTTGTGGCCATTGCCGTTATTGCCATTACTATTTTTCCTCAGTTGTGGGTAGCTTCGCCTGTAATGCCCTTCCTTCCCACTTTCAAAACAACCTTTAGGAGTCTCCTGAGGTTGTTGTGGCTTCCTTAACAGTTCACCACGACAATTCTTAGTAACGTGTCCAATCTTACCACAGCGTTGACACTTGAAATTGTCACACCTTCCCACATGATGGTAATTACATCGAGTGCACTTCGGATGTTTACCACCATAACCACTAGGTCCTTGACTGTTTGAAGTCGTCTGGTTGAAGTTGCAGTTATTATCGAACCTCCGTTGTTGTTGCTGAACTGGCTGTTGTTGTTGTTGAGATCGGGGTTGACCGCTGGATGCTGATGATTTGTTGTTGTTAGAAGTATCCTACTTCCTCTTGTTCTCGGGCATGCTCGCCATAGCACCCCGCTTAGGTAAATGTCCTTGCTCCACTGCTTGGTCAGTTAGCTTATGAGCTAACTGGATGGCTTGCTAAATCGTGGCCGGGTTGGAAGCAGTCACCATGCTTTGAATTTCGGGTACTAATCCTCGTATGTAATGCTCAACCCTCTTGTGCACTTCGTTCACCATCCCCGGGCATAAGGCGGCTAGTTCATGGGTTCGGGTGGTGTAGGCCTCGATTCCAAGCCCTTCATCTTAAGTTTCCAGAACTCCATCTCCAGCTTTTGTACTTCATTTCGAGGACAGTACTCCTCAGTCATCATCTTCTTGAATTCAGTCCAGGGAAGCCCATTTGCCATCGCTTGTCCTAGCATCTGAACTTGCGCGTTCGACCAGGATAGAGTGGCACCTTCCAGAGTCCCGGTGGCATATTTCACCTGATCAATAGGTGGGCAATTGCATTTGGAGAAAACAGACTCTGTCTTCTCAAACCATCGTACCAGTCCTACAACCCCTTCAGTACCGCTGTAGGTGTGTGGTTTACAGTCCATAAAAGACTTATATGTACACACCGGTAGTCCTGTTTTAACATAACAAACATTGATCAGATATCATATACGGTTATTCAGGATATTTGATTTAGCTTTCACGTATCCCGTTGTTCATGAGCAATTATGCATCCTCTAAGTGTTATAAAACCGTCTTCCATGTGGTGACACCCATTTAGGGTCTTCCCGTGTCGCTCCTCGAGTTCATCCATTTGATTTTGTAGTTTGTACACCTCGTGCTGCAGTGTACAAACATCACCCCATGAGTCGCCTGACTCGTTGCTGCTCAGTATCCAATGCAGCCACCAGTGCAGCAATCATTTGCTCATTGGACTGCACCGTCCGTGGGAGCCTAGACCTGGGCCTCGGGACAAGTACGCGCTCCCTATGCATTATGTGATCAACGAACTTGGGCTAGAAACTCCAGTCTCGTGGGGGTCACGCTCCATCAATGCAAAAGGTTGATCCCAATCAATCTCCCCTCGAGGATAAGCTAGACGGGTCCATTGTCGGGTACAGGTGCGGGAGATGGGGACTCAGTTCGTGTAGGTGATGTCGGTCGCTTACCCGGAGTTCTCGATGACGATGCCATGCTGCAGAGAGTGTGATGTGTATGCCAATGTGTATGTGTAGGTAACCTAGTTCCCTATAACCAATGGCTCTAATACCAATCTGTCACACCCTCAGAATCCACGTGCGGAGTTTACCGCGAGGCATGTGAACAAACCAGGATCACAGTCAATAGATACCCATATGCCAATGTTAGAATAAAATCAACCAAAGTTCAAACTTGAAAACTATGCGGAAGCGTTTTGTAAATACGACTAATCCAAAGTATAAAAAATGCATAATATGGCAAAACACGTGCCATCCCAATGTTTAAAAACCCATGAATAGAAGACAACAAATGTATCTACGAATTAAAGCCTTAGGATGCATGCTGGACCCGTGTTGTGCTTCTAATGGCTAGCCGAGTTAACGACCTGAGAATAACATACTATAAATGTCAACACAATGGTTGGTGAGTTCAAGAGTTGACGTTCAAATATAAACAATTTAACAGTTGTGATATATAAGTAGGGTATTGTAACATATAACTAATCTATTAACAATAAATATTAATTCATAGTGATTTCGCAATTGAAGCTGACTGTGATAAGTTGTTGCCTCCTGTCACGACTTATCATGTCATGACAATGTTCATTAGGACAAATTGCACCCGGTTGATCTCGATTCACACAGGTGGGGCTCGTCAGACCTAGTAGTACTACCCAAGTTTCTCCGTTATTCAATATTAACAATTCGAAAGTGTGAGGACTTTTCCATGATAAACAACACTATATTAATATTATACACAACTTAAATATATAAAGCGTTTGTAAATTACCAATATGTTGTCTCCTCCAAAAGAGATTAAGTAAAGTGTGGGGCATGAACTCACCTGATATGCGTAACAAATACTTGGGCTTTACTTGGAAGAAAGAGTGGGCAGACAACCTTCAAAGGTTACCTAGATCATGTAAGTATGTAAGTAAGTGTAAACAGAGAACATGTGGAACCCTAAGCACACCACAACCAAAGACTCAAGGTTTCAGAAAACAGACACGTTTGACCCAGTTGACCCGTTTGACCCGTTAGTGACATCATGAGTTATAATTCAATTAAGCAAACGTGAACATATGACATACATGGTTAACATTCAAATGGATCACATAAGGTGCAACATTACCCAATGCATTACTTAGATCATCATACCACTAAATATCATACAAGTCATGCGAATCTAAAACATTAACATACCCACCAGTTATAACATAACTAACACGCCAAACAAAGATCAAATCACGCACTACATGCCATGTGAAGCCACTCACGACTTCACATCCTAAACCCTGCCAATTCTACTAAGTAGGGCCCTCAGATTTGCACGCGTGTATGATGATCACAATCATATTCATTACATTCAACACACGCCATAATGATCAATTTCCATACAACTAAAATAACACGTTCTATCACATTAGACAACCACAATAAACACTCTAGCCTGATCTTAACACCAAAAACATGTCCAACTTATAATATCCATCGTACATCGAAATAAAGTTTCCCTTTTGGAAAAGTAATACTCAATAGTGATCTACCATCCATAACAATCACAAATTCATCAATTACATACCTAATCAAGTTCATAAAATAACTAGGCATGATCAACAACACCAAACTAATATAATTCATCAATTCGTATCCCAAAATGTTACTATCTTTAGTAATGTATGGATTCTAACATGTGTTCTTGAACTCCCATAGTTCACAACAACAATCTAGTATCTAAACATCATCATAAACATATCCATAGCATCCATTCATCCCTAATTCAACATTCTTGACAAAATAAAGTTACTATTATTAGTAACCTATCAACACAACCTTCAATTCATCAATTTCTTGCAAGATCAATTAATCTAGCACTCACCCAACCAAAATAACACCATATAATCATCAAACAATCATCAACTTCATATAATCGACATCAATTTTCGAATTAGGGTTCATCTTGAATCAAAATTCATGAACAATTCATCAAAAACGTATCATTCTTGCATAATCGACGTTAAACAACATGTATACTGTCTAGCTAACATACTAGCATCATCAAACAACAACAACTTCAACATTTTTTAACCCAAATCCGAATTAGGGTTCGGCCATATCAAGAAAACCCATAAAACTTGTAGAATTCTAACCTTTTCACGTGTATTATCTTGCAATTGATGATTCTAACGTGTTCTATAGCTTGTGATCGACCAAAGCCGTAGCAAAATGATTGTTGAAGGCTTAAATTCGAAGGTGAAGGGGCTTGGAATGGATGTTGCGGCCGAAATGGGGTTTGGGGGGATTAGGGTTGTTAATTTTGTTAAGTCTTAGTTTTAGGTAATTACACTTAACCCCCTTTATTTATATTTTATAAAAACTATTCTTTTAAACACTTTTTAAAAGGTTTTAACTTAATAATACCAACATTATTAATCAACAATAATAATATTTACATTATTTCCACTAGTCACCAGATAGGCAATTTAAATATATGTGTTTCCATGTTACGCGATAAAATTCACCGTTAACATTTAAATCGCGTAAACATATAAGCATAACACAATAATCATCTAATCAATTAGATTATCATTAATGTAACATTATTACTTATTATTTGGTCACCAACGTTAAACGACAACTAGTGTATGTTCATGACAAGTGTACGCAAGACTTAACGGAACTAAAGGAGTTTTGGTAACGGGAAAATTACCGGATGTCACATACTTGATATTCTTGTCAATAGAAGAACCAGTGGGTAGATTATTAACCCCACCCTGGCTAACATTTCTATTATATTCCTTTCCATCATCATCGGGCAAAACAGTTTTCTCTTGAATTTTCTCAGATTTATTAGTTTAAACCAATGCTCAAAAAAGTTTATGTGAGTTAAATCATCAAGTTCTGAAATAGATTGATTTTCTTTTAAAGGAAAACAATTTTCAAAAACTTTATCATCTCAAGAGTAAAAAATTGTATTATTATCTAGAGACAAAAGTTTGTACCCCATTTTTTCAAAAGAATAACCAATTAATACACACTTAGAAGATCTAATATCAAATTTATTATTAGGGTTTAAGTTTGAAGCAAAAGTCAAACAACCAAAGGATCACAAATGACTAAAGAATGGTTTTTTAATAAGCAACAACTCATAAGGTGATTTTTCATTTAAGAAAGAAGAAAGAGTCCTATTAATCAAGTAAGTAGCAGTTAAAATACATTCAGACCACAATTTAAGAGACACACCACTTTAAAATAGTAAGGACCTGACAACATTTAATAAATGTCTGTGTTTTCGTTCAATGTGGTGTATAGAGACAAGAGGTTTGATGTAAAATGCCATTAGTTTTAAGAAACAGTTCAAATTGATTATTCACAAACTCAGTTCCATTATCAATTCTAAAACATTTGACATCAACGTTGAACTGATTTTTAAAAAGTTTTACAAAGCATTGAATATTATAAAAAACTTCATCTTTGTTTTTTAACAAATAGACCTAGACAGCTGTAGAATAGTCATCCCCAATTGTTAAAAATATTTATATCCTTCTCTACTAGTGACCTTGAATGGCCCCCATAAGTGAAGGTGAATTAATTTACCTAGATTATGAGACACATGATTACTATTAGAAAAAGAGTTTCTAGTTTGTTTAGAACGTTGACATACTTCACAAGGGAAGTTGGCATCAACACCTTTTATATTGAGATCAAGATTAAGATGTTTTAAAACTTGACATGATGGATGACCCATTCTAGCATGCCATAAATTATAGCAAATTGATCAGACCCAATACTGTTTCTACACACAAAGCTAAAAGAATCACTATCAAAGTAATACAGGCCATTCACCTGTTTACCAGTGAGCAGAATCCTCGTTCGGGTGAAGTCTTGAATCCGACATTTATATTCATCAAACCAACATCCTAGTTTGTTGTCTCTAGAATGTTTATAGACAGACAAAATATTGACACTATACTCAGGGACCACCAACATATCAACAAGAGTAACGGTGTTTGACAATTTTAATTTTCCAATAGACTTTATGATAGCTTTAGTTCTATTTGGATGACCAACAGTCATATTACAATTAGACACATCAACAAGATCAAACATGGACTCATCAGATAAGACCATGTATTGATTAGCCCCAGAATCAATTATCCACCATCTACAGTTATCAATCCCAGACTTAGCGACCCCACAAAAACAAGGACTACAATTACTATTTTGCATATTACCTGCCATATTTGATATTCCTTGATCAACACCAACAGGGTCACTTAGAAGGTTCATAAACTAGGCATACTGATCAACAAATAACTGATAAGAGCCACCTGAACTCATAGATGGGTTAGAGACAAAAGTACTAACTCTAGGTTTATTACCAATCCCCTTTCCCTTATAGTTTGCAGGATACCCAATGATTTCAAATCATTTTTCAATTGTATGACCATTATTGTTACAATTTGAGCATTTTAATAAGGAACCTTTGTTAGGATTTTGTTTAGCACCTTTAGTTTTAACAAGAAAAGTAGGTGGCTAAGACAGATTTGATGAACCTATTTCCCTATGAGACTCTTTACTAGAGATTAGAGCAAAAGCATTTTTAATAGAAGGTAAAGGTTCCTTTGAAGGAATAGAAGATCTCAGAGGTAAATAGTTTTCATCTAGACCCACCAGGAACTGCATCAACCTTAAATTTGATTATACTTTGTAACTTTATCAGCTGCTGCACAAGTGCAAGCCAGTAAGTTAGATAAAACGTCAAGCTGTCTCCACATGGAAGACAATTTATGATAGTATTTAGAAATAGTATTACCATTTTGTTTTAGACAATTAATTTGTTAATGTAGTTTGAAAATAACTGAGGCATCTACCATTGAGTATGTTTCTTTTAAATCTAACCAAACTTTAGACGTAAGTTTAGAAAATATTTGATCCACAAACAATTCCTCAAACACAAATTTGAGTATCCATGACAAAACTACAGAGTTACACCTGTCCCATTGTTTACCCAGAACATTATTAGTAGCAGACTTAACACACGAACAATCAACAAAACCAAACTTATTTTTAACATGCAGAGCAAGTTCCATAGCATTGGCCCAAACATTATAACTTTCAGTTCCTTTAAGTTTATTGGCACAATAGTAAGAAGACTAGTATCACTAGCATGCAGATATAGAGGATCACCAAAGTGAAGACTACTAATCAATGTGGGACTAGTATTCAATATCTCAAGGATTCTTAATGAACAAATCAATAGATTCACAATGTTTCTGAATCAAATATGAATGAACACAAAGAAGCAAAACAATCTACTCGATAACAAAGAAAACTAGACAATCAGACTACTAGGACAAGTAACAATAGGTTGCTTGTCATCACAGATTGACTCAGAAGATCAATGATATTGAAGAATACCCTCTTTCTTTCAAGGAGAGAAACCTTAATTCTTGTGTGTTGTCTATGAATGCTTAGAAGCGATGAATATATAGAGCCAAGAATAAAGATCATCAGCAATAACCTAGCACTTCTCCTCATATGCAAAAGCAACCTTTAAGAAAGAAGAAATTCCATCCAGCCCCTTGAACAAATAAGCCTCAAAAGACAAAAAAAAATCAAATAATAATAATTGAATTGAATATATAATTATTGTATAATTTAACAACCTCTTGCTAGGCGAACTTTGAATAATACCTTCTCCTCTGCCTTGGAGGGTTTTGAGAAGTAAGGCATGCTCCCGTTTCAGCAAAATACTACATGTGATATTGGATGAATATTGTGTATTAATATGCTTGTTAAAGACTTACGTTATATCCACTATTATTATGCACACTGTTTGAGTTGCTTTATATTCATATCTGGATGCTTTTTTAAATAATGGTCTATCTAAATGTTTAGGATGTATTAGAGAATAATTGTATGCTAGATGCATCATTTATACATTTATTTTGAAAAAGTTTGTTAAGTTCTTTCCTTATATGGTATCACGTTACACTGAGTAAAACCAAATTACATGAGAGTCATAGATAGTGACAAAGCTCTTCGGGCTCGGTTAGGGTTGTAAAAGGCCTTTCATAACACAGATAAAGAAAGACGTTATTGACATCAACTTATCAAATATGCCACATGCAAGAGAATGTGACATACAAAACCAACTTGATGGTGGCTGGTTTCATTACCATGTTGAATGTTTTTGTGTAATTATTGTCATTTGTCTAATAAGAGCCCTCATCAACAAGTCAAGATTTATAATGACTACCAGATATATCAAGATGTTTCTTAATTCTATAAACCCTCTTACACTCGACACCATGAGCCTAAGAAAGAGTAGACATTAAGACCAAAGTACACTTATATCTTATAGCAAAAAATTCCATATGCATGACGTTTGACCATATTTTTATTTTTGTATTTGTGGATAACCAATGGACTTGAAAGTAGGATTAGATGATATATTAAGAAAAGCATGATTACGAATGTGCATAATTCGATGATTCTGGTCAAAGATACGTGGGATCATTAGATGAGAAGGATGTGATGTTAGACGGGGTGGGGATGATGGTGGTGGAGTTGTGTGTTGGGGTGAAGGTTGTAGGGGTAATGGTGGTAGTTGGGGTTGGTGTGATAATGGCTGCATGGCTAAGGATAAAGGTGTAAAAGATGAAACCGGTAAGAAAAATGATATGATAGTTGTAGGAGGCCCAAACTGTAACATGACTAGAGTTACAAGTATGGCGAGTAGGCTTAGAAACTATTAAATACATTATAGGTTTTGTTTAGAGATTAGTCTGTAGAGGAAGAAACGTATATTGAAAACAAAATCTTAGATAAATGACTAATTTGAGAGTGTCATAACTCACGAAAAACAAACGTAAAAACCAAAAGGGGATAAAGCTCCCATGGTTTAGGAAGGTAATGATAGAGGATTTGACCTACAAGAGTGTGCAAGTAAATAGATCATCATGTGAGAATAAAATATAAACAAATGAATTATTATTTTTGTTTTTAATAAGAAATGTATTTATTTACATTGACTCTTCAAGAACCATGTGACACTTGACAACTTTAGGTCACTACCTAACTCCGACTTGGTCATAATTACACATATCATATGTGAATTTTAATTGAGTTACATGAATTTGAAGTCATTTCATGTATAGCAAACCCATGCATAACCTTCCATGCATCGGTAATTTGGCATAATTACCGGCTTACACATGGTTCAACCATGTCAAATCTAGGATTCTTCTTCATAGAACTACAATAAGATTGATTTGAATCCATCTAATACGATATGAATGATGATTGGAATAGTAAACACAATCATTTGTCAAATTTACGGAAACACAATAGGTAAATAAGGTTTTCTCTCAATATATCACTGATTGCTTAAAGCTTATGAAGTAGAAAAATGGCAAGTGTTAACAAGCAAAAAGCTCAAAAAACTATTTATACTACCTAAGAAAGTGTTCACCCCATAGCATATGTTCTCATGTTTCCATGTTTTCATATAGCCCAATGTTTTCTCTCACACATCTATTTATACTACATAACAAAGTTTTCATCTCATAGCATATGTTCTCGCACCTCCATGTTCTCACATAGTCAAATGTTTTTGGGTACTCTTTGATGTTTTCGCATGGCTATGTTTTGATATTCTGAGAATCCTTGTTTGACCTATACAAACCGACACACACAATCATTGGTGAAAATAAATATACATGTACTAGAAAATACTTTAAAGTGTTTGGATGTATGTTACAACCCAACATATATACGTGCAAATAATCTAAATTAATCTGAAAACCTATAAATTGATACTTTTACCTGTTATACATCATTTAAACCAACAACTAGATACACGACATTTTATTAACGAACCATTAATACTAAAATGTTTGATTACAAATATAACATCATAATATATGAATTCATTATAAGAGTTAAAAACTAAAAACATAATATATTTATAAGTCTATATACCACAACAAATACCACCAACACACCAAATACTACACAATTTAAAGATATATACCCCCACTTTGTTGGCCGCCCCTCCTTTCATTTCAAAAGATGAACAAATCTCCTTTTTGACATTGTGAAATTTGAATATTTTCCCTCTTTTTCAAGCTTCCATTTAGTAACTAAAGATGTTTGTCTCCATACCACATTTAGAAGTTTTCTTTGCCCTATACCTTTTTTGTTTCATCAGATCACTATAAGATTTCCTTTTGACTTTTCTAACTTTGAGACTTTCCTTTCTAGTGAAAAGATCAAGATGATGTATATAGCTACATGTTTCACTTCCATTCATGGAGTTCCTTTTCCTTAATGTTGATCATGAACAAACTCACAAAATCGGTTTTCAAAACCTACTGTGGTTATGAAAGTTAAAGTAAGTTTACTTTTCACCTACATTTAAACCATCACTCTCTCTCTCACTTTTCCCACTTTCACAATTCGGCCAACCCACCATCCCTATCATTCCATCATATTTCCAACTTATATTTTACCATTCTAGTTTCCTACAAGTGTCATTAGTGAAGACCAAATGATTTTTAATGTGTTCAAGCGTTCTCCAACAACCATTTCATCTTTTTTGCTTGATTTTAGTGAGAACTCTTCTTGATTATTATATATCTTTCATTTTACTATACTTATCCATCTATTAGTTCATATATAACTATCTTCATCAACAAATGATAATTTTTATTAAAAATAATGTATTCACAAACAAAGAATTACAAAGGTAATGTTTCATCCAACACGTACTAACGTGCACACAATAATAGTTCCACGCCTTAAAAGGTTATTTTATAGTAGGTTATTTTATAAAATCAAAATATGTATTAAAAACTGAAGAAAGCTTTAACTGGTTTAATAGTGTGAAATTTAATAGATTTTGTTTAAGTGCTATGTAAGGGACAGTTCAAATGAAAATTAAAAATTTGTGAGAATTTTAAAACATGTTCTGAAGCTTATATATATATATACATATATATATATACATACATATATATATATATATATATATATATTAAAACATGTTTGAAATGGTTTAATAGTGTGAAATTTTAATATATATATATATATACAAACCTACATACATACATACATACATACATACATACATACATACATACATACATACATACATACATACATACATACATACATACATACATACATACATACATACATACATACATACATACATACA
>BJCM01233911.1:0-10922 GCA_018326385.1 Flaveria bidentis
CAGGCACATGACAAGCAATAAGTCACTACTCCAGAACTTTGTGTTAGGACCGTGTACGTACGGAGTACTAATTGATAATGCGCGTATACCTAATCAAATAGTGCAAAATCTTATTTGATTAGCGATCAAATCAGTGAGAATGCAGTTTTGATCAATCTAAAGATTATTGAAACGTTATGAATGATTAGAACACGATCAACTGCGAACTATGAAGTTGGAATAGGTTCTCTAAGGTCTCCGGACGGCTAGGGTACGTATGTGAGTCGAAATTCTTGATGTGTTATGTTTTCCACGAATTAGGTGGTATTTAGTTCAATATGCGTTATTACACAATAAACAGTGAAATATTAAACATAAATAACATCAATCACAAATTGCATTCCGTTCAACACATTCATTACACATATGTAAGATAAAAAAGTCATTTTACATTAAGCTCCTAAACTTGGTACATATGTATCAACAAACTCCCCCTTGGATCTAGTTTACATCAGTGTCTAACATTCTTCATTAGCTCCTCAAACTTCTTGTACTTTTCTCCCCAGGGTAGTAGTGGTAGTAGTAGTGGTGGCTGTGGCAATAGTGGTAGTTGTGGGAGTGGTAGTGGATGTCGTCAATGAAAATCTTGGCCTCTTACCTTTTTTGCCATAAGGGTGAGCCATCCTCTTCTTCTTGGAGCCTTTAGGCACAGAGTCCCCCTTGGCTACTGGGCTGGTCTGGGGTATAAGATGGATCCATCAACCACCTAAGCCCTCTTTCAGTGGCTACGACCCCACTCCCCACCGTTCGCACCGGAGGATCCTCATCAGACTCCTCATCCTCCTCTATCTGGAAATCAGGATGAATGGGAGCAGACTCGAGTCCACCTTGACCATCACCTCCTTGATCATCACCATGGTCATCACTGTCAGAATCATCAGAGGGTAGAGCAATCTACTCAACTTCAGAATCACTCTTGTTGTGGCCCCACTTCCTCCTTGTTGGCGCCACGTAATCCTCTTGGGCCAGATGCCCAAACAGTCTCCTTACTAGGGGCTTCACCTGCTTTCCCCGGTAGACTTTCATCCTACCTAAGGTGGTATCATCCATCTCCTCAAGCATCACAGCATTTTCTTTCTCCTTGGGCAGTGAGGGTAGCTTTTGGTCAATAATTAGCTGAAGGAAACGCGGATACATACAGAAACCCTCCTTTCCCTTGGCTTCTACCTTCTCGACCCTGTAGTTGAAGATCATCCATGAGAAGCTGAACGGATGATTCAGTACCAGAGCCACATAGGCATTCTAGATCTGATCAGACAGCTCATCAAAGCCTCCCTTCCTCGAGTCTATGCACTTTAGCAGCACATGGGCTAAATACTTGAGTTGGGGGCGTAGGTTGCTCTTGTTGAGCACACCTGCGTTTATGTCCCCCACATACTTAGCCCGAAGAAAACAATCTCAGACTGTCAGTGGATGTAGTCTCGTTGGGCAGTCACCATCGTCATCCAACTCTAACACTCTCCTCAGGTCTTCCTCACTATTCTCTATCTCTTCACCAAATATGGTACCCCTAATACGATGTGGTTCAGCAGACCTGTCAACTATCGCGCTTTCCCAGAACGCCTGCTGAATTGGTCGATACGGTGTGCACGGGGTAGATATAGCCTTGAAAATCCTCGATCTTTGTAGGAAGGCAATAATCCTAGCAAAATCAGAGGCATTCCAGGAGGTGACATCCAGATGTGCACAAAGGTTATGCTTCGTGCTCATGGTCCATCTACTCGCCATGTTTCTGTTACACAATATAAATAAACGTTAGAGTTTGTGTAAGTGAATGACACTTGAATTTACTAGACTTGAATCATTCTATTTTGTTTTGCGAATGGATAGTCCGACCGAGTCTTAGTGTTGCGAATGAGCTCAGTCGTGCGAATGAACCTGCGACTTAACTGAGTCATATGTTGTTCTATGTGGTTGAACCAGTCGTGCGACTAAATTCATACGCATGGTTCATTCGTGCGGTTGAGTCATTCGCCCATTTCAATCATGCAATTGAAGTTCATCGGTGTGTCCATTCACATATGTCTCTAAGCGGTACTGTAGGATCAATTCATGGTCTATAGTTGATGTTAAATGTTTAGGTTAGACTCATTGGACTCCCAATCCATCAAAACAACACTTAGTACCAAATAATTTGATGATTAAGTACAAATTAGTGGTTTATTTAGAAGGTTCTGTCTTGGTCTTGTTTAGACCTGATTTGAATTTTAGGACTTGATTAATCTATGCATTTTGGTCTATTTTAGTCTTGCATTACCAGTAGAAACAAGGCGTAATCGGTTAGTCTCACAAACATGGTGCTAAATCACAAGTATGAAATTTGGGCAGAGCAATCTTACTGTAGTGCGATTTAGGTGCGATTTAGGTGCGATTTAGGTGCGATTTTGGTGCGATTTAGGGGTGATGAGTGTCTGCGACCGACTCCCCCTCTATTTATACTAGGGTTTTCTTCAGTTGTGCGACTGGATCCATTCGCACACTTCATTCAGTCGTGCGACAAGGTTTCATTCGTGCGACTGACTCATTCGGTCACCTCCATTTGTGCGATTGGTTCATTCTGGTGATCCATTCGTGTGAATGGTTCATATTCATGCCCCATTCGTGCGACTGGTCCATACTTATGGTTTAGTCATGCAAATGAATCTAACTTGTTAATTTGACATTATGCACTTTAAAACCCTTATCCTTTTAACAATAGATAAAACGTTATCAACAATGATCATCTCAGACATGACCCTTTTAAATTGAAAAATCTGTTGATCACCTTAGACGTGATCCTTTTAACTTTGAAAACTATTGATCACCTCAGACGTGATCCTTTAGGAAGAACTGATTTGTCACCTCAGACGTGACTCGTTTTTATTTTTGAATGTTTTGGCCACCTCAGACGTGACCCTTTTGATTGAGTGATTCACAGGTGAATTTCTCGATGCCTAGTCCGACCTTTATTTACTAAATGATAAAAATGAAAAAATAAAGCAACTAGAAAATTTAACAAACAAAATCAGGACATATTTTTGTACTTTTGTTTAGAGATTGGATATTAAACCTATTAGAGTAATTCTGATTGATTTTAATTCTGGGACAGCACAACTTCAATTCTAGTTTATCATTTCTGGTATGATTCATTTTGGAATCATACCGGAATATCAGAATCACTTGGGATATTTTAATAAATGATTTTGATGCTTGATCCTTATTTTCACTAATACTCAATAGCAGTTTTAGGAAATCATACTAGAGCTACAAGATGCACACAATGATTTTCACTTTAAAGAACTACAGCTCACGATGATTGTCAGTATATATGTCCTCTTAAATCCATACACAGACTTTTGACACATACTAGTGATGAGTTAAGGTTTAATTAAACCAACAAGCTTTTGTGGTTCCCACGCTTGTATGGTAATCAACGTTCCTCAGGAGATTTTTCAGTGGTCTGCGGGTATATTTCAAGAAAAGACTATTCTAAGAGCTTTCAAAGAGATGCTAAGCCTCAGCTCAGTGCCATCACACAACAGAGAGGTGCAAACAACAATGAATTCTATAATATTTAGGTTATGCTTATCCTCATGTCAGTGTCACCGCACAACATAGAGACACACAACCTATCTTCTTGTTTGAGCAATTATTTTTCTTTTTGCACATATCACACCAACAACATAAGTTATTAGCTAGATTACTTTATGCATTTTTTCATGTGCTTTGCTCATATTTTATGATCGTCCGCACACATATATGGCGTTTATTTTGCTCTTCACCCCTTATTAGAACTGTGTTGATTGTGTTAACCAGGGATAAGATAGGAATCCACAGCAGGTTTAACAACTTAGTTTGTATTTGGAACCACCAATGAGGTCTACTTTGTCTATTTTTTTGAATCTACTGACACATCATATAATGAACTAACAGTTTTTAGGTCTACTTTCTCTATGTTACCTTGGTAGCCTACTAGTTTTGCTATCATTTTTCCTTTTATTTTGCCTAGACTTTTCAGACTTAAACTATGACTTTTGCATCTTAAACATTTTAACTTTTGAAGTCCCAAGTAATCTATTCCCTGTGTACTATCATTTTACATATTAGTTGAATTAGTATCACAAATTTGATTTCTTTCATTTTCCGTATACAGATCCTTAAATCCTTCGGGTTGACTGACGTACATTGTCTCCCAGATTTCACAATGTAAGAATGCATTCTTTACATCTAATTGAAAAACTTTGATCTTCATGTAAGATGCATAGGCTAGGAAGATACAGATTGCTTCCATTCTTGCCACATGTGCAAACACTTCATTGTAATCAATACCCTCGACTTGTCAAAATCCTTGAACTACAAGTTGAGCCTTGTTTCTTATTATGACCCCTTGGTCATCTTTCTTGCACTTCAATACCCATTTGGTTCCAATCACCTTAGCACCTTTTGGTCTATCCACCAGTGTCCATACCCGTAACTTCTTAAACTGAAGAAGTTCTTCTTGCATGACACTGACCCATGCCTTATCGTTTAGAGCTTCACTTACATATTTTGGCTCAAATTGAGACACAAAATATCGATAGGCACCATCGTGAAGATATCCCTTTTCCATTACTGAGACATAATTAGCTGAGTATAGCTGATTTCTAGTCTGTACTCTTGATCAAACATCTCCATTGACATTGTCCAAAGGATGATAAACATTTAGTCATGAGCCAGGAGTGTTATGAACAACTACCTCATTTTTCAGATTATGAACACCAGTTTCAGTATCTGAGGCAGTGAGAGTGTGAGGTTTCGAAGTGTCAAAGGCATCAACATCAGATGCTTGTGTACTTGCAGTAGTAGGAACATGTTCCGCCTGATCCACCTGATCATTTTCCACGTCTTCATCATCAAAGGAGGAGTCACTTACCTCAAGTGCTCCCTTGAAGAACTAGAAGACTCACCCTGTGAAGCTGAGGTTGCCGGGTCCGGTGATGGTGTGTTTAACACATCGTACATCATTCTGGTCTATAACTCATCCTCAGGAGGGGAGAGAGGGATGTTGAAGGATTTAAAGAATCCGTCATAGTCGAAAAAGAAAGAGGGTCCTTTTCTAGCAAGGGGGGTGTTGCACCACACTTCTACTTGACCCGTTAAGTTGTTATAAACTCTCTTATTGGGTATGTTGTATCCTAAGAAAAACCCTTCTTCGGCCTTCTTGCTGAACTTCCCTGACTGAGTTTTCTTCAGAAGTGTACATGGAGTGCCAAATGGTTCGAGGTACTCCAGATTCGGTTTACATCGCTAGAGAAACTCATAGCATTTTTTACCGTGACGTTTAACCACCAAGACTCGATTGAGGGTGTAACATGCATTACCTACTGCCTCGTTCCAAAATTGGATAGGCAGTTTAGAGTCTGCTAGCATCGTCCAGGCTGTCTCTATCAAGCTTTGATTCTTTCTCTCAGCAACTCTGTTCATTTGAGGACTGTAGGCAGATGTGAACAGGTGCACAATTCCTTTTCTTTACAGAATGCCTCGATCCATTGGTTCTTGAACTCGGTACCGTTGTCTGAGCGAACTTGCCTTACCTTCAGCTTGTAGAGTGACTCTAATGTAGTTACCAGCTCTTTGAATGATTCAAATATCTCTGATTTGGATTTCAGAAACATCACCCAAGAAAATCTTGAGTAATCATCCGTAACTACATAGCAGTACAAATCTCCGACAATGCTCTTTGTACTAACTGGCCCAAACAGATCCATGTGAAGAAGCTCAAGAGGTTGGTCAATTGAGTGAACTTTCTTTTCCTTATGAGACTTCTTTGTATGTTTCCCTTTCTTACACGCGACACAAAAATCCGGTAATTGGAAGTTCTTAACATTTACTCCACGCACTAGATCATTCTGGATCAAGTTATTCATCTTCCGTGGATTAATGTGTCCCATTCTCCTATTGCAGGAGATGGAGTCTTTCTCTGTTGCCTTTGACAAGTAGCATTGTACTTGATGATCAGTTGTGGAGGCCTTTGATAGGTCCAAGACATATAAATCATTATGTCTCGAAGCTGACATTAAGACTTGATCCTCCGGGATTACATACTCCTTCTTCAACACATAGCATTTCTTGTTGTCAAAGACTACCTTGAATCCTTTGTCACAAATCTAGGATACAGAAAGCAAGTTATTTTGTAGTTGTTGAACGTAGTTGACCTTGTCAAACTTGACTTTCTTATTTCCCACTTCGCCTTGTGCAGTGATATATCCTCCTTTATTTCCAGCAAATGAAACATGTCCCCCTTTAACTTGTTTGACACCAGTCAGGAGAGACAGGTTCCCAGTCATGTGCCTTGATGCCCCGCTATCAACAATCCAGGTATTTGTAGAAGCACTATAGCAAACACCCTACACATTTAAAGGAAATGATTAGTTTAGGTTAGGGACCCAAGCCTTAACTGGCTTGGGTGACCTAGAGGAATCACACATCATGAATTCAACCCACTGTCTATTGGAGGGAGAGAGCATATCGTTCTTTTTTATGTTCTCATTATCAGACACTTGACTTGATTTTTCTTTCCATAAGCCAGTTTTGTGTAAGGCATGTTTGTGATAAATAGACGATTGGCTTATGGTTTGAACTTTAGGTTCATAGATTCTTTTTGGTGGTGTAATTGAACTCCTTTTTGAAGAACTTGGTTAAGTATCATGAAGTTCAACATTCTTTCTTGGTGTCTGATAATAAGGACATTTAGAAGCGATGTGTCCTCTTTTTCCATAATTGCAGCAAGATCTGCATTCTAAATGTTGGGAAAATAGTCTCTGTGGGGAAGTGTGTGATACCCGTGTGACTTTGGTCTGGTTGGGTTTGGACACTTCTTGTTTAGATGTCGTAACTTCTTTAACAAATTTAATTATTTGAATGTTTTTAACATCTTTTGCCTTTTGTTTATTTGGACTGCGACGTGGAGCACGTGGTTGGTTAATTTGGTTGGTTGTTTTGGGTTCAGAAATAGACATGTTTGACCCTGACTTTACATTAACCTTTTCAAACTATTCTTCCAAATTCTAAATAGGCATCTTACCTTTAGACTTCAAAGTAGCCTCCTTCTGTTTAGTGACAGATTCTGCTGGTTTACTTGTGGAATCTGGGTCACTAACTAGAGGAGTGGACACCACATGATCCTAAATAGGATTTTTATTTACTGGTCTACATTTATCATTTAACACTATCTCAGGTGGTGGTGGTACCACTTTGTAACCCAACCCCTCCCCGATATTTCATTCTCTCACTAAGTGTTGAACTATGTGAGAAGAACTAGTCCAACTGTGTAGTTTTTGTTTTAGTGAGTTGATTTCTACTTCTAAAATTACCTTTTCTTTCTTAGCTTCTTCTAGGGAGTTTAAGTATAACTTTATGTCATTTGCTTGATTAGAATAAACAACTTCGGTTTCCCTTAGTTGTTTATTTAAAAGTTCTATTTTTTCTTTATAACTGTGCTCATTCTGTTTCAGAATTCGATTAGCTTCTGTACACAGTTGTAAGTCATTTACTAAGCTATCATTATGGTATAATAACCTAGCAAATTTTAAATCTAAGCTTTCTCTAAATTTTTTACATTTACTACAAGCATGATTATCAAAAAGTTGGTCTGTGGTGCTTACCTGTGAAGATTCGGTTAAATCCGCCATCAGTGCAGAGTTTGACTCTTCAGATGATGGAGATTCTAAGCATGTCATTCTGAGATCTTCTTTAATAAGGTGATTGACCACATTTGCAGTATCTTTATGATCTGACATCACTAGTTCAACTGTTATTTTACCTTCACTTGAAGTGTCATCATCCAGACCCTCATCATTTACAATGTTTGACTCACCCGGAGATATAAAACGAAAGGTCCAATCTTGACCTTTGTCATCGTGTGCAGTCAGTATCTTTGCTTGACGAGGCAGCTCCACTCATGGGTTTGTCTTGACGGTTGAAGGATGAGAAAGGATTCACGTTACCTGTCTTCTTCGGCTTTACACATTCCCATTTGAATTGCCCCTTTTCTCAGCAGTTAAAACAGGTAACTTTTGTTTTGTCGAAACCAAATGTTGTATCCTTTATGGCTATCAAGTTTTGTCATGTCTTCTTCACAAACTTCTTAGCCCTTCGAACAACACTTGCCAAAGCCCATATAATGTCCATTCTTTCTAATTCATTCTCGTCAACCTGCTCATAATCCTCATCAGCCAGATGGCAATTTCTAATCTTTCCTGTAACTAGGCCATCATAAGAATGAACAACCGCAGGCAAAAGGTCAATATGCTCCTTTACAACCTCAACAGTAACATTCCCGAGATTCTCGGTCTTCAACTTTGTAGCATTTGCTTCTGATGGGATGTATTGGGTACTAGATGACCCTAACGTTTCAGATCCTGAAGCTGTAGGTTGAGAAGGAGCGATTGAACTTGACACATATGTCGTTTGAAGAGGTGCTCCTGAACTTGTTGAAGTGGAAGTGGATTTATAGAGTGAAGGATTCTGTTTATAGGATCCTTTCTGTGACCTGTATTTCATCCTTTGTTCTTCCTCCCTCAATTTCAGGATGAAGTCATTTATGTCTAGTTATGCTAGTAAATTGTTCTGCCTCAAATTAGACACAAACGAGTCCCCCTTCTTTAAACAGACCATCGGTAAAGCTTGAGACCTTATCATCCATTGATGTTGTGACTCCATGAGTGTGCATCTCATTAAATGGTAGAACCTGTCTATGACATCATCCAAGCTTTCTTTACCCATGGAAGAAAGTTATCAAACTCCTTCTTCAAAGCCTTTGCCTTTAGAGCTTACAACGATGCATTCCTGTCGTATGGTTTCTCCAAGGCTTCCCATAACATCTTTGCCTATTTGTCCTTAGAAAACTGGTGAAATATATCCTTAGGTATAGACTGAGTCAACAGAGCATACACTTTCTTCTCAGCATTGTACTTCACCTTCTGGTTATCAGTGATGCCACCCAAGGTAAGTTTAACACCATCAGCACTAACCGGCATGCTATAACCTGTCTCGATTGATAACCACAGATTGGAATCAACTCCCATTTAGATAAATCTCAAACCTTTGCTTCCATTTCGGGTAATCATCTAACATTATAAGTTTAGGGGGCTTATTGTGATTCCCTATTTCATTTTCCAGAAGCAAAAGGTTCTGGATACGAGAGTCTCTACCGATAGTAAACGCAGAGTATTGATCTTCCATTTCTATAAACTTTGAACTTTAAATTAAGACTTATTCACTCGTGCAACTAAAGAGGTGCAAATGGGCCAGTTGTGCGATTGAACAAATGCAGATGGCTGAATCGTGCGATTGGACTAATGAGGATGAACAACCATGCGAATGAACGAATGCGGATGGACAATGCGAATGATGTGGTTCAATCGTACGAATGGATATGCAACTGAGTTCAATCATGCGTATGAGATGTGCGATTGAGTTCAGTCGTGCAATTGAGCCAATCGTGCGACTGAAGGCTGTTGTTTTTGAAAATTCAAATGTTTTTGATACTTTGACACAAAAACACAAGTTTTTAAGAACCCTAATCTGTTGTATGCCGAAAAACATAAACTTTTAGATCTGGAGACACTGAAAACACTATTTTACTAAAAAAGGTGACTCTTTTGAATGAAAAACGTGATTTTTGCACCAAAATTAAACAAATCACATGCAAAATCAAGACCCAAAGCTCTAATACCACTTGTTAGGACCATGTACATACGTAGTACTAACTGATAATGCGTGTATATCCAATCAAATAGTGTGGAATCCTATTTGATTGGCAATCCAATCAGTGAGAATGCAATTTCAATCAATCTAAAGATTATTGAAACGTTTTGAACGATTAGAACACAATCAACTGCGAACTATGAAGTAGGAACAGGTTCTCTAGGGTCTCTGGACGGCTAGGGTACGTATGTGAGTCGAAATTCTTGAAACGTTACGTTTTTTCACGAATTAGGTGGTATTATAGGTTAGGGTTTGTCAATTGTACGACTGAACCATTCGCATGGTTCAGTCGTGCGACTGAATCATACGACTGGTCCATACACATGACTGAAGGTTCAGTCGTGCGACTTAGCCAGTCTTATGTCTCAATCGTGCGACTAATCCAATCTCCTAGTTCAGTCGTGCGACTGGTCCATTAGCATGAAGAGTTCATGCGTATGGTCCATTAGCATGAAGATCTCATACGATTAAGTTTTAACACATTTCTCAACCATTCTTGACTAAGAACTATGTAAACAATCACAAACCTATATATTTAGTTCAATATGCGTTATTACACAATAAACAATAAATTATTAAACATTAATAGCATCAATCACATATTGCATTCCATTCAACTCATTCATTACACATATGTAAGACATGAAAGACATTTTAGATTAAGCTCCTAAACTAGGTACATATGTATCAACACTTTGAAAGGATTGATGGAAGGTCAGTTACTTTTGGAGGAGATGAAGGTGGTTACATTTTTGGAAGGGGCAAGGTCACAAATGGTAAGCTCAACATTGAAAAGGTAAACTTTGTCAAAGAGCTTGGGTGCAATCTTCTGAGTGTATCCTAATTTTGTGATCAGAGTCATAACATGCTCATTACTGAGCATTGATAGGATCAATTGAGACAATCTGTAATGATTTATGTAAACAATTCAAGAGAAAACACAAACAATTGTAATCAATTCAAGCAATATCAACAAATTCACAGTTCATTGATATAGCTAAGACAATTACAAGAGTAAGAAAGCAGTTAACAATTCAAGCACTCAATCTCAACAAACTCTCAACTAGTTTCTATCAAAAAACTTACTGCTCTACTCTAGTTTAAGCTATTTATACTAGAAACTAAGGAACTAACAATTTACAAAACTAGTCCCTATA
>BJCM01233917.1:0-15065 GCA_018326385.1 Flaveria bidentis
TAAAGATTGAGAATCAATCTGATCACAAGGTCAAGATCATAAGATGTTATCAAGGAACTGAATTTAAGAACCAAATCCTTGATACATTTTCTGATGAAAAGGGTATTACAAGACAATATAGTGCTCCCAGGACTCCTCAGCAGAATGGTGTTGCTGAGAGGAGAAACATGACACTCATTGAAACTACAAGAACCATGTTGTCTGACTCTAAGCTACCCATCACCTTCTGGGCAGAGACAGTCAACACTGCCTGCTATGATAGGATCAATTGAGACAATCTGTAATGATTTATGTAAACAATTCAAGAGAAACACAAAAAATTGTAATCAATTCAAGCAATATCAACAAATTCAAATTTCATTGATATAGCTAAGACAATTACAAGAGTAAGAAAGCAGTTAACAATTCAACAAAACTCACTCTCAACAATCTCTCAACAACTGCTTAATAACTTAGCAACCAACTCTTTCTCTACTCTAGTCTAAGCTATTTATACTAGAAACTAAGGAACTAACAATTTACAAAACTAGTCCCTATACTAGTACAAAATACAAAATATACAATAAAAGACTAAATGTTAATCTTTCAGGGTTCTAACATGCTATGTGCAGAATAGAGTTTTAGTGGTTAAGACTCATGACAAGACTCCTTAAGAACTTTAGCACATGAGGAAACCTTTCATTGGCTTTCTTAGGTCATTTGGATGTCCTTGCACAATCTTGAATACCAAAATCAAATTGCCAAATTTGTTGTGAAATCAGATGATGGACATTTTATTGGATACTCTTCTCAAGCTAAGGCTTATATAGTATACAATCTCAGAACTAGAATTGTCGAGGAGTCGGCCAATGTGACTTTCAATGAACACACACCCTGTGTGGCTGGTTCTAGTCCTAACTGGCTATTTGATCTTGATTTAGTTACCAACTATTTTAACAAATCTTGTGAGAATGTTTTAGGATCTGCAAAAAATTTAAATACATGTGATTCGGATCCAAGATTTGAGCTAAGAAAATATTCAAGTCATACACCTTCAGCTCCAGTTGGAACTACTTTTTCAAATGAGGTTTCTATCAACACAACAATGACAAACTCAGTTGATACATCTGGGGTGCCTTCAAATTCCAGCTCAGAGGCTCCACAACCAGATAAGGATACCTCAAATATGGAAGACGACAATGATAGTGGTGACAGTGATCAAGAATTTCTTGATGCTAATAACCACACCATAGAAGATAACATCAATGATGTCACACACTCCTTGGATCAAGTTTCTCTTGATAAGTGTGCTGATGTGGTGGGAGAAACATCTATGCCAGATCTAAATTTCTCTAATTTAGATCTTTCTCAGCAACTTGCTGTGATCCCTCAGCTTATGATCCACAAGTCTTACCCCACCACAAACATCATTGGAGATGTTGTCATAGGGGTAAGAACAAGAGGACAAACCTATAAAGCAAATGTCTGTCTTCACTCTTGTTTCTTATCCCAGATAGAGCCAAAGAAAGTTGATGAGGCTCTTAAGGATGGAAGTTAGGTTGAAGCTATGCAATAGGAGCTGCTTCAATTCAAAAGGCAGAAAGCTTGGAACCTTTGTCCTCTTCCTCATGGGAAGACTACCATTGGAACCAAATGGGTGTTTAGGAATAAGAAGGATGATAGAGGCATTATCATCAAGAACAAAGGTAGACTAGTTATTCAAGGATACAGACAAGAAGAAGGGATTGACTACACTGATGTCTTTGCTCCAGTAGCAAGACTAAAAGCTGTTAGGATATTCCTGGCATTTGCTGCATCCAAGAATTTCAAGGTCTTTCAACTTGATGTGAAGTGAGCTTTTCTGTATAGAGTGATTGATGAAGAGGTGTATGTCAAACAGCCACCTAGTTTTATAGATCCTCATCATCCTGATTATGTCTGCAAGCTTGACGAATCTCTTTATGGGCTGCATCAAGCACCTAGGAAGTGGTATGAGACACTATCTGAGTATCTTTGCAAACATGGATACAAGAGAGGTACAATAGATGGAACTTTCTTCATCAAAGGACAGGGAAATGACATATTGCTAGTTCAAGTGTATGTGGATGACATCATCTTTGGTTCAACCAATCCAAAGCTTTGCAAAGACTTTAAGAAGCTGATGAAAGATAGGTTTGAAATGAGTGCCATGGGGGAACTCAACTTCTTTCTGGGAATTCAAGTGAAGCAAGTTGAAGATGGCATCTTCATCAGTCAGTCAAAGTATGTTCAGGACATACTCAAGTGGTTCAACACGACTGATTGTAAGATTACTAAGACACCCATTTCCAGATACCACTCTCTTGGACCTGATCTTGAGGGGGAGTGTGTAGATGAACACTTATACAGGGCTATGATTGGGTCTCTTATGTATCTTACTACTAGCAGACCTGATATTATGTTTGCCACATGTATCTGTGCAAGATATCAAGCCAACCCTAAGATGTCTCACCTCATCACTGTCAAGAGGATTCTAAGATACCTCAAAGGTGCTTCAACACTTGGTTTATGGTATCCTAAAATTCTTGACTTCAATCTGTATGCATATACAGATAGTGATTATGGTGGTTGCAACGTGACTACAAAGTCTACATCTGGGGGATGTCAGTTTCTTGGTGGAAGGGTGGTCTCATGGCAATGCAAGAAACAATCATGTGTCTCTGCATCAACTACTGAAGCTGAATACATTGCTGCTGCAAGTTGCTGTACTCAAGTGTTTTGGATTTAGAATCAAATGCTGGACTATGGGTTAAACTTCAAAGAGACTCCCATTCACATAGACAACCATAGTGCCATTTCAATCACAGAGAATCCTGTGCAGCACTCAAGGACCAAACACATCAATATCAAGTATCATTTATTAAAAAATAACTATGAAAAGGGATTAATTAAACTAGTCAAAGTTCACACAGATGAACAATATGCTGATTTGTTTACAAAAGCTTTTGATGAACAGAGATTTAAATATCTTGTATCAGCTATTGGGATGATCAACTTTGAGTAGGTTTTTTCTTAAAACTAATTCTTATTATTTCTTAAAATATGTGTGTCCTAAGTTGTCTAGTTCATCACTTTCATAAGCTCTTGTTTTCATTGGATAAAAACCTTTTTGAAGACTTTCCTTAGAATTTTGAAATTTTCCGATCCTTTGGAAGATATATTTTTACCTTCGGAAGAAAATCATGCCTTCAAAACAAATAACTGTCTAAGAACTTTTACCAAGGGAAGAAATTTCTAAAATATCTTCCAAAGCTTAAAAATTCTTGTCTCAGACACTTGTATGTTTTCAAGAACCTTTTTCTTCCAAAGAAAAGTTAACTCTCAGAAGCTTGCTCTTTTATGACCAAAGCATTCAAGTTTTAATTTCTATTCCGAAGCAAAATTTTCAAAACTCTCAGGATATTCTTCCGAAGTAATTTTAGCTTCAGAAGCTTTTTCATTAAAACTTCCGAAGATAATTTACCTTTGGAAGCTTTTTGACTTCCAAGAAAACTACTTTTTCAGAGGTGGTACCGACATCCAGATTTCAAAGTTTATTCTCTTTCATTAAATTTTATCTGAAATCCTTCTTCACATATAAACTCAATGGTTTCCCCCTCTTTCTGTCATCTACTTCTTCCCCCTAACCTAAAAACCCAAATTTTTCTGTGAAATTTCTTTCTTCTTTCTTTCTTCATCCTTAAGCTATCTCACAATGGCTAACCTTGCTCACAGAAATGATCCCAACTTTACCATGCAGCTACATAGGCAACACAATCTGGTTGCTGTGTTAAGCTCTGAGAAAGACCCTCATTTCTCAAAGGTTTGTCGTTTCTTGGCTTTGTCTAACTACTTCACCTCCCTAACCATTGATCCTCCACTTTATGAGGATCATCTTCTTGAATTTTGGAAGACTTGCCAAGAGGTCTTAATGGATGGGGAGAAGGCACTATCTGCAACAGTGCAGGGGAGAATAGTCTTTATCACTTCGGCCATCATCAACATGCATCTTCAGCCGGATGATAAAGAAGGTGAGGTGTCCTTCCCAAAGGAAGCTGTTAATCATTCCTTTGAGTAGATGGGATATGAGGGAGATTACTCTGTCAAGACCTTCAGGAAAGGGAAGGTCTCATCCCAGTGGAGATTCCTACTCCATGTGGTTATCCACAACTTAACCAACAAGCATGGTGGATGGGACCAAATTCTTGAGGATCTCTCCTTCATTATCCATGAAATGATTTAGGGGGTCAAGTTCAGGTACTCTTAATTTGTTTACACTAATTTACTTGCAAACTTGGACTCCTTGGAATATTACATGTTTCCTAGATATGTCCAGTACATTCTTAACTGTGAACTGGGCTCACAGTTAATAGGAATAGGTAATATTCTTAAACTGGGACAAATGAAGCCCGACATCTTCAAAATACTGAGAAAGCTCACTGTTGGCTTCTCTGGGGTAGAAACTGCCTAGTCCCAAAAATTTAGAGCTCATTGCTCAAGGTGACAACCTAGCAGCACCAGCTAGTGTTAAACCCACACCTTTTACTTCCCAACCATCTCTACAGCCACAAATCACCCTCACCTACCAAAGAAAATGCAAACAAACCCCTGCTCAGACTATTCAGTGTGTGGAGGCCCCCATACACTCACCCATACAAGAAGAAGTGACCACTGGAGCTCTCACTTCTCCTGAGGAGTAGACCACTCCCATCTCTTCAAGGATCAGTGCTGAGGTTCCTCATGCTCAGCCTGATGAGCTCATAAGCCAAACTTCCTTAAGCCATCACTCTGAGTCTCAACATTCAGGTGATCAACCTTTAGGGGACAATTGCCATCCCCAGCCTTTAGATCTCAATCAACCTATTCCCAACCTTGACTTCTATACTGATGAATATCTAGGTTTTAGTGAGTACCATAATTCTCTCTTCTTTTCCCCTACTCAAAGAGAGATGAGTGCTCCTGAGTCTCCTACTTCTAGCCCACATAAGTCACCTAAAACTAAGGTGGACACCTCTAAACATGTTCAGGATGTCCATATGGAAGAGGCTCTCAATTTAGAAAGTGATTCCATCATTAAGACCTCAACCATGGCAACTGAGACTACCAGTGAGCAGAGGAAATCCAGCAGCCAAGAACCTAAAGCTAGTGGTGAGACTAAGGACTTTGGTCCAATCATCTCATCCCCCAATGATTCTTCTGATGAAAATGAAGGGAATCTCAGACTAAAGTGCAAAAACTGTCAAAAACATGCACCTATTTAGTCTCAAAGGTGAGTCACCTTGAATCTCAGGTGACTACCTTACAAAACAGGATCAATGATCAGCAACTTGAGATTTCTTATCTTAAGGAAAAACTAGCTGGGAGACCCTTAAGAAGAGCTCAACTAGAAACATAAGAACCTATGGATGTGATTGACCTAACTCCTAGCTCACCTATCAAAGTGGGTGATGCTACCAAAAAGGGGGAGAAAGTCATTACAATCATAGAACCTGGGAGTTCTTCACAGAGTATGGAAATTGAGGACTCACCATCCTCACTTGCAGTTGTACCTACTCAACAACCTCCTCAAGTTCATATTAATATGGACATAATAGACTCCATAATACATAGTCTATTTGAGGATGGGATACCAAGGGCTATGTCATCTCCACCAACTTCCAATCACATCATTGGATGGAGATATGACAGCAACAAAAGAGCCCTGATCATCATGAAAGTTCAAGGGCAGTAAAAGATTTTCAATTTTCAAACCTTGAACTATTATAACAGTCTGGATTTAGTCAACATGCCGCTTGTCAATCCAAGCCAATCAAGACAAGCTGACAAGTTGGCACAAAGAATCCAAGACAGTATCACTGCAGAGTTCAGCCTAAGAAGGAGACTATGGGAATCAGGTAATGTCATCGGTCAATTGGATGTTGAGGCAGACCCTAAGATTAGCTTCATAGGGGAAACCTTGACTGAAGTCCCAGTAACAGAACCTGAGAGCCCAGTCTCATCACCAACAATTACTGCAGAGATCAATGCCCTTTTTGAGACACCTGCTGGTGAAGGTGAGTTTCATCCTCTCTCTGGCCAGAGGAGGAGGAGAGAGAGGAAAAGGAAGCAGAAGGGAGAAAGTTCCTCTGTGAGTCTTCAAGACTCATGGAGTCTGCTATCATGGTTGCCCCCAGACCAGATACTCAGAATGATGACTTAAGGGCAGTCAGGATAAACTATCTGCAGACAAGGAACTATGACATTGATAATGTCATCTCTCTCCCCTTAGAAGAGTTGAATGAATTGGTTGACCTGGAAAGGTCAAGGGAGAAGAAGGAGGCTGAAGATACAGAGCTTTTAGTACAAATCAAAGAAGACATGAGAAAGAAAAGATTCTACAAGCATATGCCCACCCTCTCCCCAGTTCAAGAAAGTCCTGCACAAGAGGATGTGGTTCAACAAGAACCTCAGGTAGGTAAAGAAGAAAAGATTGTACAAGCATGTGCCCACCCTCTCCTAAATGCCACAGGCCTCTATCAGGCAAAAGCACTTTTTCCCTTGTCCTATGACTATGTTGAGTTTGAGTATCTAAAAAAACTCAAACTTGAGATAGTGAAGGATAGAAAGACAACCAAAATGAAACTAAGGGAAGAAGCTGCTAAGTCAAGAGCCATCATCCAAAAGAGTATGATGAAGTCTTCTCACAGACAGAGGATGATGAGCTTCTTGAAGCTGTATGGATTCTCTGGAAGGAGACTTGGCCCCATGTCTCTGTCCACTATGGATGAGCATATCAGGCTGATCAAGCAGAAGATCAAGAGTGGAGAGCTGGTTGAATTACTCTCCCCTCCAAGTCAAGCCCCACCTGAAGTGGAGGTTAAGGTTGAACAACCAGAGATAACACAACCTGGACCTCCTACTGAAACTCAGCAAGCTTCATCTTATGATCCACAGCAAGGTCAATCTCACTCTCAATCTGAACCTGTGAAAGTAGAAGACCCACCTGAGAAAGATAATGAAGATCAATTTGATACTACAGGCCAGTCTTCTCAGTTAAAAGTTGAAAAGAGAAAGAAAAGGATGGCTTCTAAACCAAAGCCAAAGAAAAAGAAGACTGCATCCTTTTCTGAACCTCAGGATGAGTCAGAACATCCTGAGGATGTGCAGCCAGAGGATGCTCAATCATCTCCCATTCCAGTAGCTCCTCTAGCATCAGGAAGACCCTTCTTGTCCTTGACATACCCCACAAATCCGGAAAGATGGCATGTCATTAGAGAACAAGGCACTGAAGACATTTACACTTGGCAAGACATGTTTCAATTGCCTCTACATGATCTCTTTGACATGAGAAGACATTTTGACAGTCTGAAGGATCCTTATCATCTCATGAAAAAAAGGCTAGTTATTATCCTAATGAGGTCTATTGATATCGGAAGTCTACTAAGTGTTTTGGTAGCATCAGCGTAGGGGGAGTTTTTAGAGAATATAAGAAGAGGCGGATGCAACCCAAACATCCAAAGTCTATCCTGCATGCATGCTGCACAAGTACTGAAGAAGAATGTTTCGGAAGTTTCACACATGCAACTGAAATATTCTAAGTGTGAAATCTTCCGAAGACAAGACCAATATCTTCCAAAGCCAAAGATGAATTCTTCCGAAGCCTTAGAGACAAAGTCTTCCGAAGCTTCAACTCATGAAGACAGATTTCTTCCGAAGACTTTTAACACATGCTTTATCTGATGTACTTTTCCATAAAGCTGGACCCTTTCCGCTACGACTCTGTAAAGTCACTAACTTACATGAGTTAGTGAAAAGGTCCATGATTTTGATAACTGTACATTAAGGTCTTGAGTCTGTAAACTTTCTACTTCATGTACTTTATCTTTTTTGTATAGATAAGGATGTGAGCTATGGCATGTCATAGTCACTAGTCAAAAGGCAATCTGCCTTTTGACTTTACAATTGATTTTGTTTTTGTCTAGTCAATTGATTTTGATTTTGTTTTTGATTAAGATGATTATTATATGATAATGATTATCCAAATATACTAGTTGTATATTTGAATTATCTAGTTAATTAATAGATATTTATTTAGTCATGATTAATATCTAGTCATATATATATATATATATATGGATATTCGATAGAAATCAAATATTAAACCTTGTTTATTAGGATAACCTATTAATCCAACTAGTAGTACACAACAGTTCAAGTTGTCACTACAAGTATATGTTATGGTGGTAAATTTAGTGATCCACAGAACGCTAAAAAATTAAATAAATATATCACGACTATAATCAAATTAAAATTATTAAAACGATCTACTTAATAGTGTAATTAAATAACATTATACAAAAAAGTTTTAAAGGTTTTTCAATTAAAAGAGGTGAAATTTATTGAAAAAAAGATGTTTTTTTTGGGGGGGGGGGGGAGTTCATTACATTAGTGGTGTAGCGTGTTCCAAAAGTTTGTCATAATGTTCCTTACAATATAATTGGTATGTAAGTGTTCATTACATTTTAGTTAACGGATTATCGCAATAAACAATTGATAATAAAGGAATATACGCTATGGATTTTCAAATAAAGGATAATTAGAAATGCAATTTGTATAAGTTTAAAACCGATTTGAAACACTATAAATAAGGGGTCAAAGGCTTAAAGAAACCTAACAAAAAATCTTTCCCTTCCTCCCCCCTCCCTCGTCGACCACCACCCTAGAGTCAGACACCACCACGTCGCTACCATTATCATTGTGCCACTTGCAACATCGTGCCGCTTCCACCATCGTGTCGCCTACACTACCACCACCGCCACCCTCAGTCACCATCGCCAACTATCAGTTATTAGGGTTCTTTTAAATCGTGATTAGATCGCGATTCTCGACATGTTTATCAATATTTTGAACTTTTGAATTGGGGAAACATGAATCATAGAATATTTGTGATTCAATATTAGTGAATATTAGACTAGCGTTTGTATACGTCTGTCACTATGTGATATCTATTTAGTGGCGATCTTGACTAGCTAATCAAGGTATATATTCTAAATACCCTATCTAACTAGTTTCATTTGTTTTTCTAAACACCTAAGGCGCCACCAGTAATCCTAATAGTAATATCAGAGCCTCAGTTGCAAAAATATATAAACCTAATTTGTTTTTAAACCAACACAAAGTTTTGAAATTTATTATTGATAAAACTTATTAACTATTGGCCAACATTTGTTTTGATAACAAGTTACATCCTTTCGTTTATATTATAATTGTGTTATTGTTAGCAAATCAAACCTACTTGACCTGCTAGAAGCTCTTCTACACTTCAGTTCATGCATGCATGCTAGTAGCTCTTTGGTTACTTTGGTTGAATAACCCTTTCAAGTATAACTTTACAAACTCTGCCAAGGATGATGCTACCAAAACAAAGAAGGATATTCAAGTATTGACAATCCTCATTAGGATCAAGACCATTCCTTTCTTTATTAATTGGTCAGGATCCCTTAGACTCTCATAGTACCTTCTCATGTCATAGAGATCATGCAGAGGAAGATCAAACATGTCTTGCCTGAAATAGACATCTTGACCTCCTTGATCTCTGATGACATACCATCTGTCTAGATTTATTGAATAAGTCTAGAATAGGATGTGTCTTCCATATTCAAGAGGCTCTACCTGTGTTGGACTTGATTAAGCAATTCTTCTTAAGCTACCACCATGATGCTTTGACTCATCCTGAGGTATGGAGATGGATGCCTCGGACTTCTTCTTTTGCTAAGTGTCCCTCTTCATGGCCATCCTTTCCTCCTCTTTGATGACTTTAACTTAGAAGATTGGCCTTCAACACCAGGTTGTTCTTATGTGTCTTTCTCAGTTGGGTCTTCTTTCCTCATAGGTTAAGAAGGAGAGGGATCAGGACCCTTTTGTGGATCAGAAGATGAAGTTGGGTGTGGTCCAGCACTAGCTCCAAGTTGTGTTGTCTCTTGGGGATCAACCTTGACCTTAACTTCAGGAAGAGCTTGACTTGGTAGAGAATGCAAGTCAACAAGCTCCCCCTTTTAATGTTCTGCTTGATCACTCTAATATGCTCATCCATAGTGGATATAGACATTGGACCAAGCCTCCTCTTGGAGAACCTATAAGGTTTCAAAAATATCATTATCTTTTGCATATCAGCAGACTTCTTTTGGCACTTTTGGATGATGGCTCTTGACTTTTTAGCTTCTTCCATGATCTTTCTCTTATTGCTTTTGTTTCTTTTATTACTTATTGATCAAGTTGTTTAAGATACTCAAATTCTATGTACTCATATGAGAAGGGAAGAAGTGCAGATGCTTGATAGAGGCATGTGGCACTTAGGTAGCTAATCATGTATCTATATAATTCCTTGTAGACCTGAGGTTGTTTTGTTGTCACAGCCTCTGTCTCAGGGCTTTCTTGAACTGGGGAGAGGGTAGAAGCATATTTGTAGAGTCTTTTCTACCTCCTTTCTTTTTCGATCTTAAGGAGCACTTCTCCATCCCCTGCCTCGTTCCTCTCCTTTAACAACTCTATGTCAGCCAGTTCATTGAGCTCTTCTATGGGAAAAGGGATGAGTTTATCTATGTTGTAGTTCCTTGTCCCCAAGTGGTTTAATATGGCTGCCCTCAACTCATCCTCTTGAGTATTTGGCCTAGGGGCAGCCCTGTTTTCATCTTCCATGAAGTCTGGGGACCTACTTGAAATCTCTCCCCTTAGCTTCCTCTTTCTCTCTCTCTCCTCCTCAATCTCCTCAGTATTCAATTTCCTTTTCCCTTTGTCACTCACATGCTTTAGTGACCCATGATGGAGAGAGCTTTGGCCTTAATTGCTTGGTTTAGTAGTCAAGCTCTAGCTAGAGAGAGGTTATGAAGCACCTTCATAAGCTGGTTCCTTATTGGGGGTAGAGGATGTTAAGGTAGTTCATGTGACAAGATTCATAGGGTCCATCACTGGGCCTTCGGTCAAGGTTTTCCCTTCGAAGCTAATCTTTGGGTCCACCTTAAAATCTAGTTGACAAATGACATTGGCTATTAGCCTTTGTCTTTTTCTTTGTCTGAACTCTTCAACAATCCTGTCTTAAATCCTCTCAGCCAGTCAGTCAGCTTGCCTGTTTTGACTTGGATTGACAAGTGACATGTGGACTAGAGGAAGACTATCATAGTACTTCAAGGTCTGAAAATTGAAAACCTCTTGTTGCCCCTAAAGTCTATGCAGTATCAGGACTCTCTTGTTAACATCATATCTCCACCCTAGTATTTCATTCTTAGCATCATAAGGGGATTTACATAGTTCTTAGGATAACCTACTAAAAAAAACTTTGTATGAGTGAGTCCACATCAATATGGACTTGAGGAGGTTGCTGAGTATGGACAATTGCAAGTGAGGGTGGTGAATTATCAATGTCCATACTCTGAGAAGGTCTCCTAGGTTCTATGATTGCTAGGACTTTCTCCCCCTTTTTAGTAGCATCACCCTCTTACATAGGTGAGCTGGATGTTAGGTTTACCACAACCATAGGTTCTTATGGACCTGGTTGAGTTCTTCTAAGAGGTCTACCATTTTTTTTCCTTGAGAGCATAAATCTCAAGTTGCTGATCACGGACTCTCTCTTACAATGTAGTCACATGAGATTCTAGGTGACTAACCTTAAAAACTAAATAGGTGCATGTTTCAAATGGTTTTTGCATATTATGTTTCATATTCCGGTCATCTTCATTAGAAGAATCATAGGGGATAAGAGAATAGGACCAAAGTCTTCTTTCTCATCACCAGCAGTTTGCTCTTGGCTGCCGGATTTCCCCTGCACCATAGCAACTTCAGGTGAAGTGTCAAAGGGTTGGGTTACCATGGTTGAGGTCTTAATAATGTAGTCACTTGCTGAAGTGAGAGTCTATTTCATATGAATATCTTAAGCATGTTCTAGAAGATCCACCTCAATAGTGGGTGGATGATGTGGGATAGACATGGGTGATGTAGGAGTACTCATCTTTCCTCTAGCAAGGGTGGAGAATAAAGACTCATGGTAATCACTGAAGCCCATGTATTCATCATCATATAACTCTAGGTTGGGTATTGGTTGGTTAAGATTTAAAGGTTGGGGATGGTAACTTTCTATTAAAGGTTGTTTACTAGAGTTTTGAGATTTTGAATAAAGGCTCAAGGCTGTTACGGTTGTAAGTTCATCAGGCTAAACATGAGGAACCTCAGCACTGATCATTGGTGAGATGGGAGTGGTTTGTTCCTCAGGGGAAGTGGGAACTCAAGTGTCCACTTCCTTCTATATAGGTGGTGATATAAGGGCTGCACAAGCTGAATAGCTTGTGCAAGGGTTTCTTTGAATTTTCTAGCGTAGGTGATGGTTATTTGTGGCTGCGTGGGTTGTTGAGAAGTAGAAGGTATGGTTTTAACACTAGCTAGTGTAGCTAGGTTGTCACCTTAAGCAATAAGCTGTAATATTTTTGGAACAAAGGTTGCTTCTGCCCCTGAGAAGCCCATTGTAGGCGTTCTCATAGTCTTAAAGATGTCAGGCTTTATCTATCCTAATTTTAGAACATTACCTATTCCCATTAACATTGAGCTCAGTTTACAGTTTAGAATGTACTGGACATATATAGGGAACATGTAATATTCTAAGGAGTCCAAGTTTACAAGTAAATTAGTATATACAAATTGAGAATACCTAAACTTGACCCCCTGAACTTTCCCATTGACTATATAGGAAAGGTCTTCAGGAATTTGGTCCCATCCTCCATTCTTGTTTGATAATATGTGGATGACAACATGGAGGAGGTACTTCCACTAGGAGGAGACCTTTCCCTTTCTAAAGGTTCTTACAAAGTAATCATCTTTATAGCCCATTTTCCTATAGGAATGGTTGACAACAGACTTGGGAAAGGATGAAGTACCTTCTACACAACCTAAGATGTGTGTTTATGGAGGCTGGAGTGATGAAGATTGTCCTTCCCTGCATTATGACAAACAATGCCTTAACCCCATCCATGGTGACCTCTTGGCAGGTCCTCCTAAACTCCAATTCTTGATCCTTATAAATTGGTGGATATATATGGTGAAGGAGGTGAAGTAGTTTGATAGAGTTAAAAGGAGACAAATCTTCGAGAAACCAACATCTTTCTTAGAGTTCAACAAAGCAACCTGATTATGTTGTCTATGTAAGTGCATGGAAAAATCGGGTTGGTTTCTACGATCAAGGTTGGCTATTTTGAGGTAGCTTTGAGATGAAGGAAGATAAGAACAAAGGAAGTTTGTGATTGAAATGGGATAGAGAATTTTGTAGATGAAGAAGATAGTTAAAAAGGGGGAACCGTTAAAGATATATTTATATGAACTGGATTTGAGACAAAGTAATGCAAAAGGATAAACTTTGAAATCCATATGTCATTCCAAGCTTTAAAAAAGGTTCTCAAAAGGTAGTTTTCTTGGAACGAAAATATTCCAAATGTATTTTCTCTTCGAAAATTTTATAAAAACTTCCAAAGCCAATTTAACTTCAGAAGATATTTTGAATCTTTATGGAAATTTTCTTCGAAAGAAAAATATGTATTTTCTCTTCTGAGACATGTTTGGTTTCGGAAGAGATCAAAACTTGAAAAATTTATTCTTTAGAGAATAAATCTTCTAAGGCATAATTGCTTTTGGAAGAAAATTTTCCTTCAAAAACAAATAAGTACTTAGAAGCATATTTTTGCTTCGGAAGATATATCAATATTTCTACCGAAGGTAAATTTCTTGTAAGTAGTTATCTGATTTGAACACTTAGTATTCTTTCGAATACAATGTTAATGTCTTCCGAAAGAAAATATATCTAAAATTTCCAAAATTCTAAGGAATATCAATTGAAAATTTTTCTTCCAAGGTAAATTGGGCTTATGTAGGTGAGAACTTAGACAACTTAAGACACACATACTTTAGAAATAGTCTTGAGTTAAGTTTTAAATAAATCTACTCAAAGTTAATCATCCCAATAGCTGATAGAAGATATTTAAATCTCTGTTCATCAAAAGCCTTTGTGGACAGATCAACATATTATTTATTTTTGTTAACTTTGACTAGTTTTATCAATTCCTTTTCAAAATTATGTCTAATTAAATGATACCTAATGGTTGATATGTTTGTCCTTAAGTGTTGCACCGAATTCTCTGTGATAGAGATAGCACTATTGTTGTCTATGTGGATTGGAGTTTCCTTGAAGTTAAACTTATAGTCCAACAGTTGATGCAGATACACAGGATAGTTTCTCGCATTGCCATGAGACTATCCTTCCACCAAAGAATTGACATCCGCCAAATGTAGACTTTGCATTTATGTTCCAGCCATCATAGTCACCATCTATATAGGGATACAGATTGAAGTTAGAATTCTTTGGATACCAAAGGCCTAGTTTAGAAGCACCATTGAGATATCAAAAAATTATCTTGACATCAACCAAGTGTGACATCTTGGGGTTGGCTTGATATCTTGCACATATACATATAGAAAAAATAATGTGAGGCCTACTGGCTGTAAGATACATAAGAGACCTAGTCATAGCTCGATAAAGATGTTTATCTACACACTCCCCCTCAAGATCAGGTCCAAAGGAGTGGTTTCTATCTATGGTCGTCTTTGCAACCTTACATTCAATCATGTTGAATTTTGTAAGTATGTCATGCACATACTTAGACTGACTTATGAAGATGCCATTCTTAACATGCTTCACGAATTTCTAGAAAAAAATTATGCAGGACCGGTGAAGGGGGTCACTTACAACACAACAACACAAAGAGGAGATTAACCAAACTAAATCAAATAGTAAACTGGATTAACCACAAGTAAGATACTAAGAACACAAGTAATGTAAGAGACAGAACACGAGCACAAGTATATGGTTTTCAAGAATGCAGTATATTGTTTTCTCTATGTTCTATTACAAGTGTTACAAAGCATAAAGGAAAGATACAAGAACATGAGATACTTATACTACATCCTACAGCCGGCTATACTATGAAAGCCAGCTAGATACAATTGACTAGACACAAACAAAATCAACTGTAGAGTCAAAAGGCAGATTGCCT
>BJCM01233932.1:0-15793 GCA_018326385.1 Flaveria bidentis
CCAAGCATTCAAACCGGTTTCAAACCGACCCAAACCGGTTTCAAACCGACCCAAACCGGTTTCAAACCGCCCGAACCGGTTCCAAACCGACCCAAACCGGTTTGATAGGGTTGGGTTTTAAGGATTTGAAACCGGTTTGGACCCGAACCGGTTTGGGGCCAAACCGGTTTTGACCAATATTGACCAAACCGGTTTCGGTTTGGGACCCGAACCGGTTTGGGTTTTAGAACCGGTTTGTACAAGTCTATCTACCGCGGTTATGCGTACCTTAGTTTTTTGGTCTTTTTGGATTTTAAATCACAGGATCGGATACCAATTGTTGGGAAAACGACAATTGTATCGCAACAGATTGCAAAACAATACGAACACAAAACACAAAATAACACAGTTACAAAACATCACTGACGAATTTTGTGAACGGACCGCCCCACGACAACTTTTTAATTTATAATCAAACTCCAAAAAAACTTACAAAATAACTCAAAATCCATCACTATTTTAGAGTTCTACTAACTAGATAAACTCGGACAAACTTAATGATGAACATCAACTTCACTACTTTTTTTAAAACCATAACTCACATTACTACGGACTACTCCTAAATCGACACCACTATTCACTACAGGACTGGATCTTATCGTTTGAAGGGAACACATTTACTATAATTATGATAACGCTAGGCTACAAGCTTTTCAATTATAAAACTAAAAATTAAATAAATTTATGCAAGTAAAATTATACATATATTAATATATATTTTATGTATGTGTCAAAATCTACGTTTTTATACCACCAACTAGTACTTTTTACTATTTTTTATGAACAAACACACACTCTATTCTACTTCTAAAATCACAAACACCTTCACTCTACATGATTTGAACTCATAATTTTTTATTAGTGAGTACATTACTTTATCATATATCATCAAGATATCCATTTGAGGACTCATACTTCACATAGTTAATTTGATCTCCTATGTAAATGATATCATACTATGATAAATGAGTTCTCATGGCAGATTTGACTTTGCGTCTCCTATGTGTCAGCCCAAAGCTCAAGAGTACAAAAGACATAAGACTCACTATGTTTATTAATTTGTTGATTAATCTTACATGGTTAGAGAAATTAAGTATACGCTGGATCTATGTACACCAAGACATAAGTTAATAATAACCCTGCTAATAGACCCCACCTTGCTCGGTTGGATTACCCTTGTTATCCACTTCATCAACCCGTCTAGAGCATCCATCAAATGTTGTATATACAATACATCTTATGCTCGTTTTTCTTTCAGTTTCGTAAGTTAAATGCAAATGAAGCATCATTGAGGTTTTTCAAAAAAAAAAAAAAAAGTTTAAAAATGTCGTATCAAACATGCTTCCGTTGTCAAAAGTTTTTAAAACATATAAACAAACCCCATGAGTATTAGGTGTGATGGGTGGATCGACAGATCTTCAATGATAAGGGTTGGACAAAGCCAAGCTCGTCCAATACTTTGAAAGAAATGAGAAGTATAGACCAACAATAATCGATGTCAATGCCTAGGCCGATAGTGGATCCCCTGCATTTTTAGCCATTCAAACAAGTCAAATGTCAATTTCTCAACTTAACAATGATCATATACATTCTTGGGCACCCAATTATACAAGACACATCTATTTAAGGATAAATTAAGTATATCTAAATCATTATTGTTCATTTCATTCATAAGCCAAAATACACACGCATGTGAATCTCGTTACAGGCTTTGTAAGGACCAATGACCCAATGACAGGTGTAAAGATTCTTTTATGTTATTATAGTTAAATATAGATACCAAAAAGGTAAAAATATGCCTTTCAATTTATTTCATAAACCATTAAATATTCAAAATTCTGCTTTATAGTAAAATTGCCTGCTTCTTTACATAATATATTTTTAACAAATCATGTCATATGTTATGCACAACAATGATCATATGTTGGAGAAAACATATTAGACCTTCAACGTCCAAAAAGATGAGAAAAAACCATTCATTTCGTATAATCATACGACAAATTTTGTTATAAACTGAATATCGCACCAACTGGTCTACGCAGGTCAAATATTAAACTCTGACACTTCTATTTTCACATGATGCACAAAAATGGTGACATTATCAGAACCAAAAGCAAGAAACTGACCATTCATCAAAGCTTGCTGCCTTAATATAGACGAGTGATGCAATCCATTAAAGCATCGGTTTGTTCTGGTTTACCAACGGAAACGCGAACATAACCCTTCAGTTCTTTGTTGCTGTAGTGGCGTATCATCACCCCCATTTTTGCAAGGTCTTCCTGTAAGTATCCAAATAGATGTCAATAAAGGCATACCAAGATTCAAGAGTCATAGGAGTGACCCAATTTGACACAACCAAAAGGTGGCAGCAGCAAACGTGGG
This sequence comes from Flaveria bidentis, assembly GCA_018326385.1. NCBI lineage: Eukaryota > Viridiplantae > Streptophyta > Magnoliopsida > Asterales > Asteraceae > Flaveria > Flaveria bidentis. The sequence goes on from BJCM01233932.1 coordinate 2,422, forward strand.
AGTCACCCACTGGCTCATTTGAACCTGATCTAAATTTGCTAGTTATATAGAAGTGATCCATTTTAACCTTATAAGTTTGACTGACCCAAATCAACCATTCATCAAAGAATGGGTCATGATTGCCACATGTTTCCATGACATAACCAGCACAATAAACTAGACAAACTTTCTCAAGTTGATTTGGTTATCTGATTGATATGGGCTAAACTAGAAACAATTACTCCCCAATGTGCTAACTTGTGGGTCAAGTTCAATAGTATATGCACTGCACTGCCTGGCACATCTACCCATGCGTACAAGTGTGTGCAATTATAATGAATGTGATTTAAACATCTTGGTATAAAATTGTACTTTTAAGTCAACTAATGATGTTTAAATGATATCACTAAATATAAGATATTATGTTATATCAGTATCTTTATTTAAATACATTCATAAACTGGTCATTTTTCATCATCTGATATGTACATTATTCATCAAATAAATCATTTTCCGAGTCATTTAGACTATAAAAACAATAACAAACATCATTTTTTTATTTTATACCACACTCTAGATTAAAATGGTGATTTTCCATCATTCAGAACAAAAACAAACTGCACCTACTGTGTAGAGCATATCCAGCCTTTCATTATCCTTAAAACCATCTATAACCACACAATACTTGATGTAAGAAAGCAAACAGACCATTACTTCTGTATGTGAGTTTAATATGCAAGATCAATTTTATTTAGTGTGGTATTTATACCAATGGACAAAAGTTCATATGACTACCTGAATTCTTATTTGACATTAATGTCCCAAAGAAAATGTTAGTCACCTGAATATTTTTTCCCATATAATTTAAAAACATGATCAACGACCTACTTTTAATTAAAATATAACTTTATTAGAAAATTGAGGATGTGTATATAGTTTTCCATTCAGGTATATTTTTAAAAACTTAAAATACTGATCATATACATAATTTTAATACGTATATGATCAATATTAATAGAGATTTCAAGCAGAAGAAGAAAAAAGTTGTACCTTTAGCTTCTTAGCATCCCTTCCATTAGTAACCTCACAAAGAATAAAATTAGAATAGCTTGGATATGGATTTAGAAATGGCACTTGTTTCAACAGCTTATAGAGCCTCTCTCTTTCTTGTACCAGAGCAACTTTAACTTTCTATGTGGAAATAAAACAAAAGAACATTAAAAGTTACATGATTTATAACATGATTAGAATATAAACAATATGAATATTTTACCTCCAAATATACAGGATTCTTCAATGCCGCGCATGCAGAAACTTCAGCAGCAACAGACACATTATATGGTTGTTTTGCCCTCCACAAGTATTCAATAATGCTTAAAGGAAATGCTCCATATCCCACTCTTAGTCCAGCTAGGCCTGTTCTAAAGTGAACAGCAACTTGTCACATAAAACATACAAATATGACTGATCATGTATGGTCGTTTTGATTAATAATAACTCTAATGATATACATATAAGATTAAGTGAGTGGAACGGAGAGAAAAAACCACAAAGAATGTAAACATGATCTAACTGCCACAAGAACAAAATAAAAATAAACCATCTATGTGGGGCTAAATTAAACTTAACCATAAAGGTCCAAAATTACCCTAAGAGAGAGTTAAACAAGCATATCGCTTTAGAATGACTTGATTATATCTAGCAGACACGTATTGATCAAGACTGATAAAACAAACCTTCAATAAAATAGAAAAAGAAAACTAAACTCAACAACAAAGACAAAAATTAACTAACATTAAGCAAAAAAACACCAAAATGATGAATAGAAAACCAATATAATGACAAGTAACAAACAATGTAATGGTGGAAAGTTTAACAGCAAACTAAGGTACAGAGTGCATTAAATCCTCAAATCAAAGAAAGAAAAAATCCACTACCAATTACGAGAAAGCTCATCAACGAGAGTCTATGTTGTCAAAGGGCTAGGCGCACTCAAGGCGCTTAAGCATCGCATGGGGGCCTAGGCGCAAGGTGTACAAAAGGTGATCGACTGGGATAGAAAAAGTGCACATAAAGAAAAATAACTAAAAGTATATTATGCAATGGAGATTAATTCTATTTGACAAATATAACATAGGATATTACTGAATAACAATTGAGCCATTTACATATTAATGAATAGCAATAATCTGTACTAACTTTCGATGGAAAAAATAGCGAGAAGAGGGGAGATATTGACTTGTTGCTGCTATGTCATGAAAGAAAAAAGACAGTAACTTCCAAGAGATTAAAGTAGAAGAGACATGAAGAAAAACCAATAACTTTAGATGGTTTCCTAACTGTGTTCTTTTTTAGCAGCACCTTGATATACTTGTAGATCAAAATATTTAAGTAAACTAGGTAAATCTGATTTTTATAGGTAATTCTTGTAAATCGTTTATTGATAAATCTAAAGAAATCAAGAGAATTGAAAAATATAAAAGAACCCAAAACTTTCGGGAGTTGGGCCTGAATGGATAAAGCCACTGCTTTAGTGTTCAGAGACTCCAAGACAAGCGACCGCTTCATTCGCTTTTGCCTTTTCCTCCAACAACCATCGCCTTAACCATCTTCAAGCACTATCCCATCGCTACGCTTCAAAATGGCGCCTAGGCGAGAGAGGTGCTCGCTTTTGACAATACAGACTAGAGTAACAAATGTGAGAACCATAAACAATTATCTTGATACCACATGTTATGGTGAACTAAATGGAATAACAAATGGATATAACTCTTCAGTTTGTGGGGATAAGGAATACATGTTTAATGGTTGTCATATTTAACAATACAAATAAAAAAACATTTTAAAATAGTGGGCTAAATTTCCAAACAATTATTACAAATTGAGGATTAAAACAATGTCAACTAAATAAAATATGTCAGCACAAGAACATGATGAGTGAGCCATCATGAAAAATGTAGAATGCAAAATGTTTGTTGACAGTTACTTACAAAGGTAACAAAGACTAGTGTCCTACAAGTTGATTTAATGACATAGCTCAAAAGTTTGATCTTCAACTCAGAAGAGTGAGCAATATTTAGGAAAACTACGAGTCAAGTAACTAAATTCATAAACACAAAGCTGTATGCTTATAATTTATTGTCACACATAGTTATAGGATATTAGGACTAAAGTTAAAAAGAATCTGAAAAATACCTGCTCTTTTACTAAATGTCCTAAGAACAATAAGATTCTCATGCTTCTTCACCCACCCCATCTTAGAATCAAGTCCTGAAAATTCAATGTAGGCTTCATCCAGTACAACAAGTATGGGTAGATCAAGTATCTTCAATAAAATATCATCACTGATCACACTGTCAAGGAATACATTAAACACAACATATTACAATAGTAACATCATTATTTGCATGATAAAATTAAAAATAATAACTAATACAACCTAGGGCTTGAATTTTAAGCAATAAGCTAATTAATTAACAGAGCCCCTTTCAACAATAAAAATGACATAAAGATAACTGAAATGTAAAAGGAACAGCAATTGTTGATTACCTCCCATCTGGATTGTTGGGAGAAGTTAGGAAAATGATCTTTGGTTTCTCATGCTCAATGACTTCAGTAATCCTTTCTACATCCAAGCTAAAGTCCATCTTCCTAGGTACTGCTCAACCAACCATATAGGAATAGTTAGTTATGTTACATAAGATTACAAAAACTATATTATTACAATCATCTAAATATTCTGAAGAAAGCAATTTAGGAGGCCATATTCATTGAAGTACACTTTAGCCCAATTTCAACCCATTTGACCAGTTCATTTATATATGCACTGTTTGAGATAACACATGGCACAAATCAGCCGATTCCTAAGAAAATGGGTCAAAATTGCAACCTTTTCATCTCTAATCACAACATCAGAGTTAAAACCTTAAACAAGAAATAAAATAGCATTCTTGAAGTAACAAATTAGAATGAGATACATAATGATCAAGGAAGTGAATCCTGACCCTTAATAACACGTGCGCAATTGACAGCTGCATCAAATTCATACATTGTAAAGGTTGGGGGACAATCAACAATGCAGTCACCTGGATCTAGCACACACCTATGACATAAAGAAAGTCAGAATTAAAAAGATGTTGAAAAAAGTAAGTGTCTTTAGAATTTTTGCATAAGAAATCATCAGAACAGTCTCAGAAAAAATCTGGAAGTCTAATATAAATAAGAATTCGGCATAAGGAAGTGTGTCATTAACCTCATAATGAGATCAATTAACTCATCAGCCCCGCATCCTACAAGGATATACTCAGATTCAAGACCAGAATCCTCAGCAAGGGCCCCACGCAATGTACGACTTTCAGGGTCAGGATAAATATAAGGAAATTTTAAGTGCCCCAATGCCTCAAAAACCTACAATATTTTGAATCAGGATAACACAATGAAATTAATAATACATCGCACCCAATCAAACATTGCATTGCCAAACATTTTCTGAAACACTTATAAACATATTAATATATCATACTTGTTTTCCTAAAACGAGTTATATAGAAGTGTGTGTGTGTGTGTTCTAAAAGAAAAGAAACCACTCAATTTAATGTGAGAATTCATATGTAACAAAGCTTACTTCTGGAGGTGGACCATATGGGTTCTCATTTGCGTCTAATTTTACAATCTCCTCAGGCTTCCTACCAAGACGAGAAGACAGAACCTGTATATGAACTTGTGTTCAGCTTGTGAAAAACCCATAATATTTAACACTTCAACCATTACAAATTGCCAAATAAAGAAAAGAAATCATCTCTTACTTACATAAATATTCAAATAAACTCCACCAAATAGACATTTATGTATCATGTCAATCCATCCCATCATGTCAATCCATCCACTCAATAAAAGAGAAAACAAAAGGGACTGACGTCATACAAAACCTGGATGTTCACAGTTGTAAGCTCTATCTGAGTCTATTTATTTGGGCAATACAAGTGGAAATGTCCAGATGACAAAGATATATCTGGCAATGGTGCTATTCAGCCAATTGAATACAAAAATGATTCGTGTTACTTTAGTGAGTGTAATTCGAAGTTTCGAACAGGCGCTCGAGTATGGTGAAACGTCAAAGGACTAAGCCATGGAAATGATCATTAATTTCAATTCTAAAGCTCACTTGATGACTGAGTGACACAACAATAGCAATATGGTGACTAAAGACCAATGCAATCAATAATTCGTAACAACTACAATAAGCATATAGGTAACTTCAACTTTTAGAGTTGCTGAACAGAAAGTCACACAAAACTGGAGCATCCAGAAATGAAATTTAGGCATCTGAAAGAACAAGAACTATAGTACGTATGATTGATGATTAAATTGAGTAAGACGTATGTAAAACTAGTGATCGATTACCTCAAACGGCAATATAGGCTGATAAGGAGACAATTCTCTAAGATGGGGCCTGATAAAGGAATCTCCGGTCAACTTCACTTGCTGTTTGACACCTGCTGCATTAGAAGTAGTAGAAGAAGACGCCATAGAGTTGAACTTACTCCGATATCTTGAACTTGCAGAACTGGTCTTGTTCAGCGATGGTGGAAAGCAAAATTCATCGTTGGATTTGATCATACAAAGAGATGAACCGTTAATCACACCCATTGAATTGCTGCATTTCGACTAAAACGATTCAAAATCAACAGATTAAAAAGAGCATACATTGATTGAAGAGAACAAACCTTAGTTTGAGCAAGAAGAAGTTGTAACGAGAGGATTAAGGTCTCTGGTTGCAGAACCCTAATTAACCACAGTATATACAAAACTGCAAATTGGGTGCATTTTTGAAGAACACCCCTGCACTATGGTTTAACTCCACAATACCACTTCAAATATTACAAACATAATTTTGTTGAAGCGGTTGAATTTCTAACGGGATGACGTGGAAATTTAGTAAACCTTGTTCTACAATACTTATATCCAATTGTAGTTTATATTTAAAAAATGCATATAAAAAACGTGGGGAAATAATAAAAAAATCACAATAGTATATTTAAAATTTTATAAAACATTACATACATAAAATTATACAAGGAAACTAAATTTTGACCTAGCTCGGTTTTAAATAAAACTTATATTAAAGCGTACATTAAAATTAAAACATATCACTGTTCATTTATTTGTTTTTTTTAATAAAGTATGTGAATGAATGTAATGATTTCAACAATCAGAGAATATAGTAATAGAAGAGCATATTGTTACTAGACCTGGCAAAAGAAACCCCAAATGTCTTATTTTGGGTTTGAATGGGTTTTTTTTAAATAGCTGTGGGTTAGGATGGGTTTAAAAAATAGATAAGAAAGTCAAGATGGATTGAAAATATACATAAGAAAAATTAATATGGGTCAAGATGGGTATTTGTCCTATCTTAAATTTTGAATCTGCTCATCACCATCTCAAATGCCAAACTCTAAAGCCCCTAAATCGCTACCCAAATCGAACCACCACACCCACATCAAACGAACCTCGCATCTCAAATCGATCATCGCTTAAGCAAATCGACCACCGCACTCATATCGATCACACCTTCGCTACCCAAATTGAACACCTGACCCACATCGATCGAACTCCACAACCCAAATCGATAACCACTGATACAAATCGACCACCGTACCCCACGAGATCGAACTTTACAACTCAAATCGATAACCGCTGAACCAAATCGACAACCATAACCACATTGATCAACCTCTGCTTACCCAAATCGACCAATGTTACTAAAGCAAATAGACCACCGCACCTACATCAATCGGTATCAATCTCTCTTGATGAATCTGTGGAGTAGATTGACCACCGCAACACTTCTGCAACACCATTTCACCACCAAAGTTATCGTAACCGATAATTGTCGAATTATAGATGGTAACCAACGCAATCACCATTTATGTCCTGTGATTTCATCAATGTTAGTTGATTTTTGATAAATGTGTTTGACTTTGGCAATCATCATTTTTCTCGAATCTTTCACAAAGTTGCTTGATTAGGTTTTGGTAATTTTAGATTTAATTTATAGAACTTTTTAAAATAACCCATCTTAACCCGAACCCACCCTGACCCGAATCCATCTTTATCTAAACCCATCCTGACCTTTTTTTAAGTAGCTCATCCTGACCCGAACCCATCCTAACCCAAACCCATCTTGACCTAACAACCAACCCAATCCAACCCACCCATTTTACCACCTCTAATTGTTACTAGCTTAATTAAACCACGATTACAAGAAGGTGATGAAAAATACCAAAAGAAGAAAGAGATGAGAAATTACAGAGAATATTTTCTCAAAAAACTTTTTAATAACAACTTAGTGCAAACACCCCTTCATATAGTCTTTATTGGTCCTCATGTGATGATGATATAGTGAGGTCAGTACATAATCTTTCAGTTTACTTGGTTGTTTTTAACCCTATTGCAAACTTTTCTTTGTGGGCTCCCATTATTTTCTTTTGGGTTGAGTATTGGGTCATTTGTTTGGGTTGAATTCATAACATTACCCCTCCGGCCCCTCCTTTTAATATTCACCTTGTCCTTAAGGTGTAAGTCTGGGAAATTGCTTAAGTAGGCTAGTAGTGTCTTCCTAAGTTGTTGTTGTTTCTGGTAACCTATCCCAATGAACCAAACTATGAGCGACTGGTATGTGTGATTTAGTAATCATGCGATTGGCTAAGATGTCTTTAGGTTGTAGAATAAGAGTGACAGTGGAGTCAACCAAGGGGTGACTTGTGTTATGGAACACTGATACACTTGTGAAGCAATGAAACATGAAATATCGGGTGAATTTTGGCGGAATCGGGTAGCTCAAGTTTATACGCAACCAAACCAACTTTTGAAATAACTTGATACGGTCCAAAATAACGTCGTCCTAATTTGTGGTGGCGTTGCAACCGAAGGGATCCTTGTCCGTACGGTTGGAGTTTGATGTAGACCCAATCACCCGGTTGGAAAGTTATCTCACGACGGTGTTAATTCGCATTGCGTTTCATGTGATATTGAGCTTTCAAAAGATTGTTCTTAAGAGTTTGCAATACAATGTCCCGTTCCAGAAGTTATGTCAAGCAAAGAATTACCGGTTGAATCCTGAATGTATCGAGCAATGGTTGGTGGGTGGCGACCATATAGAGCCTCAAAGAGTGTCATTTTGGCAGATGTTTGGTAACTAGTGTTGTACCAATATTCAACCCATGGTAGAAGTTGTAACATCCGTCTATTTTCAAAGTTTAAACCTAAACCTGAACTCATTTTGAACTTTCATTATTAAATTATTTTAATAGTTTTAATGGATCAAATGCATAAAATGTACAAGTTAACCAATGCTGATAATTGTTTTATACAATTTCCATTTATTAGATCAATTAAAAAATTATAATAATTTTATAATTTATAAATTAAATTATAAATTTATGAAGTTAGTTATCACTCATGATACTTAATTCCAAAATTTAAAACAAATAATTAAATTGTAAATTCTTTATAAAATTTAAAAAGATTATAAAGATTTGATAAAATAAAGTAAATATTTTATTTAAATTATTAAATTAGGGTTTTATAAGTTTGGGCCATAAATGAAAATTTTAAAACTTAAATCACAAAAAGGTTTTAAAGTTTTAACATAAAATAACAACTATGCAAAACATTAGGGACCAAAGGTGTAACTTTGCTTTAAAACCAACCAAACCCCTATTCCCCATCGCCCTATTTCCGGCCAAACATCCAGCAGCCTCCGGTGACTACCAAACTTCTACAAAACGTCGAATATTACCCAATTAAATGGTTCTTAACTCTCGCATGCGTTTTCGAACCCAAGACCCGTTTCAATTGACCTTAGTAATTGTTAATTCTAAGCACTTGTAACCGAACCCACATTCAAAGTATGTAAACCATTTAACTTGAAATCGATCGAATTAATTCAATGTAATGGAGGGCACACATCTCAGACGATTCCTTCAACCTTCTATACCTCTAATTTCATTTATAGAGCACACACTCCTCAAACTCGATCCCCAACTTTGATCGAACCTGTGTCTTTGCCGAGCTCCATCTTCTGCCAACTTAGATCACAATTGATAAGGAGCTTTCGGTCGAAATGACTTTCAAAAGCTTTACACAAAATTAATTCGACTATCATCAACGTTTACATTCCGAATCGTACCCATAACGTACTGTCACGATTTGTTCTATCGCCTGTGATCATCAAGTCGACCTTAATCAAGTAAGTTAATCGTACAATAACATTCAGTTTCACATGGAGAATCAAATCCCTAAGGTTGATTCCATTAACAAACACGAATTGATAGTCAATTGGAATCAAATCAAACTAGGGTTTATGTGGATTTGGGCTTTTCTTCAAATTGGTTATATAATATTATTACGAATCTAAACTTAGATTTGGGCATCAGCCCACTTGGTAACACTTTGTCCATATACAATAGAGGTCCCGGGTTCGATCCCCGGGCACCCTATATTATTTTTTTAATAAGCTTTTTACTATTATTTAAATACAAAAATTCTTATTATACTATTATGTTGTGTTGTTAATCAAAATTAATTTAAGCTATTTATAAATTTCTAAAAGTTTTATAAATTATAATTACACATTTTACATTAAATGTTTTAAATTTTATAAAACAACTATTTATAAGTTCTATTATCTCAAATCATTTTGAAATCAATATTTTATAAATTATTTAATTAATTAATTATTCAATTAATTATTTTGACCAAGTTATTTCATAATTAATTATTAAATTAATTATTTCTTTTTGATATGTTAATACTCAACCATTATTTAATCAATCGTTATCAACTAAATACTTAAGTGATATTTACTGTTTTAATTTCATTAATGATTTATTACTGTTTTCAATCTTACTGATTTGATAAATATAGTTCTTTATGGAATCAAAATATAATTGGCTATATTATTTTATTTAACCTAATTATCAAAATCCAAAATTCCAATTGAAACCCTAAATCATATTTACTGCTTAATCATCTTTATTTTAATCCTAAGACACCAAATCTTAGTTTAAATCGTGAAGAAATCGTTGGAGCAATCTTATTTTCTTATTATTCCTAATCATGTGAGTTTTCCATGCCCCTTTTTACTTTATTTCACACCGTTTGGGGTGAAACATGTTAACCTTATAAACTTACACTTGTAAACATCTTGATACTTGTAATGCACGAGCAATTCGTTTATAAACTTATCATGGTTATTTAAGATACTTATGAGCCTTATATGATAGTCATCTTATAAAAACAATCATTAACTATTGTAGCCTAACGACGCCATAGATCTATGGGCCTAACAAGCCTATTTGGTGCTAAATCCGAGGTTATTGCCGGCTCCTGATGACGTATGACTTGTTCATCATAAGAACCAAGTATACTTAGCTAATTGTTATAACTTATAGTGGATATCTTTGTCAAGATTTGATTGTATCATTATACTATCTATATTCTTGCAATATTTCTTAACCTATGACATGAATTGCCTCTTAAACGTTGTTTTCATGCGTATGTATAAATTCATGGGAACTCACCAACATTATATGTTGACCTTTTATCTTTAACATGTTTCAAGATGCTATTTTGAGGACTTTTACATGCTCATATAGGACTTGAATCTAGTTTAATAAAAATCTTTATTATGCTATTTGAATTCTTTATTGAATTGTAATGTATCATTTGATTAGTATCATTTAATGAAAATAACATTTAATATTATTTCAACGTAATAAATTTCATGAGCTATGAACAATCGTTTCACATTCGTCCGCTCCCATCATTCCGCCGTCGGTCGGGGTGTGATAGAAGTCGTAACCATTTTTTTGGATAATCAGCAATAAAACATCGTAAGTACATTTCAAGGCACTTATTGAGAGCCTCCGATTGACCATCGGATTGCGGGTGGTAAACGGTACTAAAGGACAAAGTAGTACCTTGAAATCAATGTATTTCTTGCCAAAACTCCGACATGAAACGAAGGTCGCGGTCCGTAACAATATCCAAGGGAACCCCATGTAGATGAACTATTTCTTTAATAAAGGCAGCCACCACTATGGAGCTTATAAAAGAAGTTGTGAGACTGATAAAATGACCGTATGTAGATAATCTACCGATAACCACCATATTGACTGATTTCCCTTGCGATGGGGGTGATCATGTTATAAAATCCATTGCAATTCCTTCAAAAACAAGTTGAGACAATGGAAGAGGTTGTAATAAACCACCAGGAGGAAGGTCCGGGGCCTTTATTTGTTGACATATATGGCAAGAAGCAATGTAATTTTTCACAAATAATCGCGTATTAGGCCAATAAAAATTAGAAGCCAAACGATGGAAAGTACGATGAACACCTTAGTGACCCCCTATAAGAGAAGAGTAATATTCATGTAGTAGTTTATGACAAATTGGAGAGTCAACAGGTACCACCAAACATACCTTAAATAACAGCAGTCCATCTTTGACCGAGTAATTCGGGTGGACAGATGGGTCTTGGATACATTGGAGAATCAATGATGATAATTTAGCATCATTTTTCATGGCTAAGCGAAGGTCATTGAGAAATGAAGGTGTATGACTAGAAAAAGCCAGAAACTGGATAATGCATTGCAATAACATTGTTCTTGTCTGGTCTGTAAAGGATGTCAAAGTCATAGCCTAATAGTTTACCAAGCCATTTATGTATTGCAGTTTCATTTGTCCATTGGATGCGTAATTGCGAATAAACCAGCGATAGTAACCGGTAAGGCTCAAAAAGCTTCGCACATCTTTCACGGAAGTTGGAACCGGCCATTGTTGAATTGTGGAAATCTTAGCTTGGTCAACAAAAACCCCATCGGCTGAAATGAGATGGCCCAAGTAGCCAATCACTTGTTGGCCAAAAACACATTTAGAAAGCTTTGCCACCAACAGATTATCGAGCAGCTGTTGAAAAATAATTTGTAAATGAGATAAATGGTCAGACCAGGATGTGCTATAGATTAGGATGTCACAAAAAAACAAGTACGAACTTGCAAAGAAAGGGACGAAAGATGTCATTCATAAGGCATTGATAGGTTAATAGTGCATTTGTCAAGCCGAATGACATTACAAGAAACTCGTAATGACCATCATGAGTATGAAAAGCAGTTTTGAATTCCTCACCTGCTTGTAACTGAATTTGATGATATCCGGCAAGTAAATCCAATTTTGAAAAAATTTGGACCCTTGTAGCTCATCAAATAATTTATCAATAGAAGGAATTGGGAAACGATATTGAATTGTAATGGCATTTAAGACACGATAATCGACACAAAAACGCCATGCACCATCTTTTTTCCGAACTAGAAAGACCGGGGAAGAAAATGAGCTAGTGCTTGTTCGAATTAGGCACTGTTGTAACATCTATTGGACCAAGCGTTCAATCTCTTTCTTTTGGAAGTGAGGGTAACGATAAGGTTTCATGGAGACATGGGATTCGTTTGGGAGTAAGGCTATTTGGTGATCTTGGGAGCGGTTGGGAGGAAGAACTTTGGAAGGTGTAAAAACGGAGGCAAATTTAGCAAGTAAATTATTGATATCATGTGGGCAAGAAATAAGAAGTGGTTGTTCAGGACCAAATGCAGGACCGGTGAAGGGTGCAAATACAACACAACAATACAATGAGGAGAGTTGCTTAGAACACTTAACTAATCAAACAGTGAAACTGGTTAACCTCTAATAATGATGCTAAGAACACAAGTACATTTGAGACAAAACAAGATAGCAAAATACACAAGGAGATGGTTTTCAAGATTGCAGTATTTTGCCTTCTCAAGTTCTATTACAAATGTTACAAAGCATATTCAGAAAGTTACAAGTACTTGAGATACATATACTACATCCTACAGCCGGCCATACTTTGAAGGCCAGCTGAATATAATTGACTAGACAACAACAAAATCAAATGTAGAGTCAAAAGACAGATTACCTTTTAACTAGTGACTATGACATGTCATAGCTCACATCCTAATATATTACAAAAAGGATAAAGTACATAAAGTAGAAAGTTACAGACTTAAGATCTCAATGTACAATTACCAAAAGCATGGACCTTTTCACCAACTTATGTAAGTTGGTGACTTTACAGAGTTGCAGCGGAAATGGGGTCCAGCTTTATGGAAAAGTACATCTGATAAAGCATGTCTTTATAAGTCTTCGGAAGAAATCTGTCTTCAAGTGTAAGCTTCGGAAGACTTTGTCTTTGAAGCTTCGGAAGACTTCATCTTTGGCTTCGGAAGATATTGTTCTTGGCTTCGGAAGATTTCACACTTCGAATATTTCTGATGCTGGTGTGAAACTTCCGAAGCATTTTTACTTCAGTACCCTT
>BJCM01233933.1:0-13579 GCA_018326385.1 Flaveria bidentis
CTCGGAAGGGGAACCCTTCCTCCCTTGCCCGGAGAGGTTTTTTCAATTAAATCGTAGGCGGGCTGGTAACAAACCAGCTTCCAACAGCCTGAAAAAGCTTCAAAGACTACTCCTAAAGGGATACCGGTGGTGGATCAAAGCAGAGTTTGACCCTCGGGATGGCTTGAATTGGTTCTGTGTTCCGGGGGTGGTATAACATTATGATGGATTACTTATCTATTGATGATTTACGGCCTTTCAAACAGTTTTTAAACAGGTATCAAATGGTACCCTATATGTAACTATTTCAACCTTGTTTGGACGTATTTTGACGGAAACTTAGCCTGAAAATACACCAGAGCGTCAATATATAGGGCTTTCAAAGAAAGGAGACAAGGTTGCATCGAGCGCCTAAGAGCCTAACTGCGACCCTTGTGCGCTTTTGACAACATCGGGAACTAGTACTATGAGTGTGGAAAGTATGGACACTTCGCATATGACTGTCCCAGCTGGAATGGAAAAGTCAAGAAGGTAAACTTGGCAGAGATGAGTTCCATATCAAGATTAAGGGAGAGATTATTGGGTTATTCTTGATTTTGCAAAAAAAGATTGGTCCAAGTTTAGAGTCAGTTCTTTTAATTATCTAGGTTATTATTTGTTTCTTTGGTAATTTTCTTTTATTTGGTACTATCTAGTATTTTGTAAGGCTTGTTTATAGTATGGTGTCAAAACTTCCACAAGTAAGACTTGGGTTGCTTAGCCATTAAGGTGTTGGTTTATTATATCATACTTTCAATCAAACACTGAGGTTTTTGTTTCTTTTTGGTTCCGGGCAACAAAACCATATAATAGGCTAATGTATTGTCAAATTGCATTTGTGATGACAAAGTGCAATGTAAGACGACATGTACCACCTACTCTATCATATGATGAAGTTGCCAAAGGCATTAAAAGGGCAGGAAAGCACAATCCTCTATAATCTAGAAAATGTAGTTTTAAATTCATTAGAAAAAAAAGGCTCAACCCTTTTTTGTTAGATGTCATAAATACATGTAGGTACGACACGACGCCAGCCGTGCTCTCACTTTTTGATAATTGATAGTGATTGGCCACTGACACATTAATTTTAACCACCAAATTTGATCATTAAATATAAATGGGTTACTTGGACTAATATGGCATCCCTATGTGAAGTAAAAACTAATCTTATATGAACCAAACTAGTACATTTTGTTGATGATGTGCGAGAATATATTCACATATAGAATGATTTTTAGCCAATATTAATGAAATAAAATTGAGATATGTAAGCAAAAATGGATAGTATATATGTGGACGCGATCTTAACTAACTTCTTACCATGGCTATAGACGTTATATAAGTCTCTGACATGACTATGAAGGTATATCACATCCGAAAAAATGACTAGCATAACTCTCTGACAAAGTATTATGCTAAAAAAATACCTTATTTGGATCCGTGAGTTTACCACCTCTACCTACTCTAACATGGTTTTCTAGCATAATACTTTTTAACCTTAACCAAGTACAAGTACCACTTAACAGGAACTTTTAAAATCATCAAGGAAAAATGCACAAGTGACATCATTATAAAATATCAACATAAAAAACAAATGTCTCTATGTTGAGTGAATATAGGTACAAGGAAAACAAACAAAAAATAACCTTCTAACATATATAAAAATATTAGTAGAAAAATCGAACACATAACATGATAATGTGATTGATAGTGTAGCATACCTGAAAATAATGTATAAATTTCTAAACACTAAAGCTACAAAGAAACCAAACAAATCTATAAAGCAACAATGAAGACACAAAACTATTAAGTTAGGACATAAAGACTCAAACCATCATCTATGAAGTTCAAAATGGATTTATTCACCAATCTACCAGCAAGATTGTTCTACTTGAACCAATTGTTGTATAGTATAATGCAAATGATCACAATCTTCCAAATAATTCAAATTTCACAAGAACTAAAAGGCTCAAAAAACACTTAAGATCATTCAAATCAAAGAACAACATATCAACTAAATGAATCAAATTACCTCATTCCATGACCACTTTAGCCCCAATTGCCTTCATCTTCTCAATAATCTTCTCAGCTTCTTCCTTCGGAACCCCTTTCTTCAACAAAGTAGGAGCTTTCTCCACCAACTCTTTAGCCTCCTTCAACCCCAAATCAGTAAACGTTCTCACTTCCTTAATAATCTTAATCTTCGATCCAGTATCAAACCCCCCTTCAAGTTTCAAATCAAACGCCGTTTTCTCCGTTGTCTTCTCCTCCGCCCCTTTACCACCACCACCGCCGCCGCCGCCGCCGCCCTTAACTCCGGCCCTCAGCCCCATCCCCGGCATCATCACCGCCATTATCGGCATCTGATTGATACCCATTTTCTTCCTCATAACCTCCGTCAAATCTGCAGACTCCAGCAGCGTCAAATTCATCAGCTCGTCGACGATTTCCGACACCCGATTGGACGGTGCTGAAGGGTTTTGATTTGATTGTTGTGAGGATGAACAGAACCATCTGATTGTGCGCAAATGGGGGCGTTGTTGGGGGTGAGATTCGATCAAATTGGGGGTTTGAAATGATGAATGAAATCGGTGGTGTGAGAGGGATTTGGAAAGTTGTTGATAGAAGTGTTTCTTCATGCTGTTGGAGTTATTGTTGTGTGATCATGGAAGGTGGTGATCGGAAGATGAATGATCAGTGAAGCAGGGGTTTAGAGGAGATTTACAGTGCGACGGCGATAGGGTTTTTATGATTTGAGTTGAAGGTTTTAGAGATCATCAAAAGTTGAGGGGGGCTTTTTGTACTTCGGTGAACATTGGGGATATGTATGTACTTGACCTTTATCTTGGGATGGTAAATAAAAATTAGAAGAGAGTGACATCCAGGTGTTTTGTTGGCTTGTTACGTCGAATCTCATTGAATTTGTATCGAAACATAGGTGGAAATAAACACGTTGTAATAGTGTATTCAGAATATAGAAAAGAATTACGATGTATTGAAAAGAACTAAAAACATTTTATACATGTATAAGGGTTTTGGTCATGCAACACATGACTTGGTTTAAATTAAAGAGCAAATTGTGCAATCATCCATGAGATTTGCTTAAATTTTATATTTCATATCTGAGATTGAAAAATTATAGTTTTAGTACTAGGTTTAAAAAACAGTAACATGTTGAGTCAAATGTGTGTTAATTTATTTTGTTAAATGATTGTCAATTGATTATTTTACACTTCTTCTTCCTCATTCAATTTAATCTTAACCACCACTACCACCGTATAATAAAAGAAGTAATAAATAACGATTTCATTATAAAATAATAAAAGAATATTACATTCTATAATTATTGTCTATGAATTCAAGTCTATCAACAAATACAATACTTCTTTAAAACATCTCACTATAAGAAAAGAAGTCTATGATGTCGACAATCTATAACGTCGACATATGTCACCACTACGAAGGTATGTATGGTGTCAACATGTTGACGTGGTAAATTATTTTGAATATTTTGACCCGCCAAAGTTGTGGCGTCGACATCTAGACGTGATAGACCAAACCTAAAAACCTTAAAAAACATACCTTATAAAATATTTTAATCGAAAAAAACCTTAAAAACATACCTTATAAAATATTTTGACGTCGACGTGAAAATGATGACTTGTTGATGTAAAAAACTCACGGTAACTTTTTTTTCTAGCTTGTGCGTCTTGCGTAACCACAAAACCCTCATGTGAAAATTTTTGACCGCATGCTTGACATGGAACTTTAAAATTGAAAACAACAGATATGTTGCAATCAAGTTTCAATCAATTAAGATCATTAATATTACTTGACAAAATAAAAAAATTAAAAATCTATATCAACAAAAAAAATAAATTGCGCATCTCTGCATTGAGTACAGTGGTGATTGAATTTTGAGCTTATCATTTTTAATGATACATAATACTCCAAGATATAACTTTTAGTGGACTTAGGGTATGTTAAGTTTATTTTCACATAGTGCACATTCAATAAAACATTTCAAAAACCGTTAATACACGTTATATATTTAAAAAAAATTCTACTTAGTTGGTTGACTCCTCTCGTGCTCTAAATATGCCCATTACTCCTTATAAGCCTCATAAATTTAGACCATCGGAGGCTGATTATGCCTTTTAAGTTAATTATAAGCTTTTTAAGATTACTTGTTTCTGTCTAATTAGTCCAATAATAAATGTATTAGTTTTCAGATTAACTTATGTTCATAAAACAAAGAAATAAAAGAGGCATATATGCATATAACACTTTCACTTCATATCAACACAAATCACAACCCAAACATACAAAAGTATTCCCCAAACCCTGCCTTGCAGTATCACACACCCAACCACAAAGCAGATTATTATAGCATCATGCATAACACACACATCACAACATGATGACACAAGTTCACATATATCTATACCTATACATACATATATTTGTGCATATTCAACAATCACACCAACATGGGCTGATCATTCACTCAGTGACCCCCTGGCAACTTCTCTTTTATCTTCTCCATAAATCCTTTCTTCTCATGTTCTTCACCACCTTCAGGCCCATACCCGCCAACGCCGCCTACGCAGTCGGTGGCGGTGGCCTTGTGCTCTTCGCCGCCATGGTCGCCGCCAGGTAGCTTGTCCTTGATCTTCTCCATTAGTCCTTTCTTCTCATGTCCTTTCTTCTTCCTTCTTCCTCCCTCTCCATCATCCTCCGACTGCACTTGTACAGTTAATCACAACAATTGTTAAGTAATCATATTTTTGTTTATCTAGATAACCATACATGATACATGGTCCGTAGGTTAATTGATGTCATGTGAGACAACTAAAATTAACTTTTTCAATCAAAAATTTATAATGTTGGGTATAATCATTGTTTTGAAAATCGGATCGGTACCGGCCAACGGATGAACCGGGAACCTGACTCCAATCCGGCCGGTTCGGTGCTTAAAACCGTTTTGACATTGAACCGGTGGTCGAACCGGGAACCGGACCAGTTGAACCAGGGTCAAACCGGATGAACAAAGGTTGGACAGTCTAACCGGTTTTTCATACATATTTTTTATATTTTTTAGTACTTATTACAAATTTTTATTAAATAATTATAATTTTATCCGGTCCGACTAGTAAACCAGATAAAATAATTATATATCTGCAAATTCAAATAAAACAAGATTTTTAAATTTCTCAAACTTAAATTAGTTAATGGGGTAAATTAGGCCGCTCTAGAATAGTTTTATTAAGTTTTAAAATATTTATTGATTGATTTATAAGACCACTCTAAAACATATAGTTATTAATACGTTTATAATAATTTTCTAATATGTGCATGTCTTTTTAAGCCTGTCAAAAATTAAGATTTGTATGATCGTTCACCTGGCTCACACTAGCAAGTTAAGATCGGTGTCACTAGAAACAGCCTTTAAAAAATCCCAATCGTTTAATTTTTAGCATAACTTAATTACCACTATTTAATGAGAATATACTACTACTACTCTCATCTTAGGTATACGTAAATCTATCATTGATCTCGACAATATTACTAATATAAACACTATATACTTTACTTGATCACTTACCGAGCTAGAACTACCACTTCCCGAACGGTGGAGGATCCCAGCACCAGCACCAGCACCAGCACCAGTACCAGCACCAGCACCAGCACCAGCACCAGCACCAGCACCAGCACCAGCACCAGCACCAGCACCAGCACCAGCACCAGCATGACCATGTTTCCCCTCTTCATAACCATGCCCCGCCCCGATGGCGGTTCCCGTGACCCCGTAATCGGTCGAGTGGACGTTGGTTCCCATGGCTCCGCCTTCATGAGCACCACTGGAGTACATTGTGTTATGGCCATGCTCACCGGTCATGTGGTGGCCCTCCTCCCTCCTGTATTGCTGATCTCCTCCATATTGCGCCATTTTTTCGGGCGAAAAGATGGGTATAAAGTATAAGTGATGATGCAGAGTGTACAAGAAACAGTTGCTGATGGAATGGTGAGAATTGGGGTGGGATTGATGGGGGATTTATAGGTGGGAGATGGGTTGATGGATGTGGAGGATTGAAGGTGGAGGATTGAAGATGCATGAGATGAACAACACCGTACACGTGCGAGATTGTGTTATCACGTGCCACGTTAGTCTTTGGGAGGGTGTAAAGAGACGTATGGAGGGTTGACACGTGTGAAGAGATGTCCGCCGAGATTGTGGTGGAGTTGGTTTTGGAGTTTTATGGTTATAGTAATTAATAATTTGTAGTTTATTAAGGAGAAAATATCACCTAATATTAATAAGCAGGTTTTATTACGTTTAAATTGGATCGCTAAAACATCTATTGTCATAATCTAACTATTTTGAGTTAAGAAATAAATGGAGAAAAAGATGTGGGTATCTAAATTTCCAATAGATGTAATTATATTAATAAATTTAAAACCATGTTAGTTATATTTAGAAAATAAAAAATGCCTAAAATCTGCGTAATTACTTTACATCTACATCAAAAAGAATATATAAAATTGAAATAAAAAACATAAAAACTGAATGATATAATTGAGATACTTTTTTTTAAACTTGAGTTAGGGCTGCAAACGAACTGAACATTCAGCGAACAGTTCGTGAACCGTTCGGCGGGAAGTTCGTTTATGTTTGTTCGTTTAGTAAATGAACGAACATGAACAAGAAAATTCCGTTCGTTTAGTTAAACGAACGAACATGAACACAAGTCGCGTTCGTTCATTTATGTTCGTGAACATTCGATAATGTGTTCGTTTATGTTTGTTAATATTCGTTCGTGAACGTTCGCTAATGTGTTCGTTTATATTCTTAATTATTGTGTCAGTTATTTTTATGACTATTATATCAAGTATTTTTTTGGTATTTATGTTAACTACTTATTTATTTTTATTGATTTTGTGTAATGTTTGTAATAAAAAATATAAATTTTATTCTAAAATAAATCTATAATAATTAGTATTCGTTTGTGTTTATAGTTTTTTTGTGTTCGTCATGTTCATGAATAGTTGTTTGTGTTCATTTGTTTTTGTTTGTGTTCGTTTGCTTTTGTTTGTGTTCATTTGCGTTCGTTAAGTGTTCATGAACATGTTCGTTTTCTTAATAAACGAACACGAACAAGAAATCTCGTTCAGTAAGTGTTCGTGAACAGTTCATGAACAAGTTTATTTCTTAACGAACTAACACGAACAAGGCTTTGTTCATGTTCTTTCGGTTCATTTGCAATCCTAACTTGAATGGTCTATTTCGAACAATTTCAAAACTTATTACTATTTTGTAAAATTACTTCTTAGTTTTGTTATAAAAATATCGGAGGTTTATAGTTCTTGAATTTGTGTATTCCTTTAAGACAAAATTATTAGTTACGTAGATTGGTTGAATTTTGATCCTCTTTTGTCTCAAAATAGGTTTATTTTTTTATATATGTTTTTGTAAAACTTCACAAGATTTTGACAACTGGATCTGTTGATATCTTACCTCACAATGTACTTGGAAGATTTTAATCTCTTTTATACTCCAACCAAGGTATAGTGAGCTTAACTATCAACGTGTACTATTAGATCATCTACAACGCTTCATGACCTTTTTCTATGAGGGCTTTCGTGATCGGTGTAGTCATCCGGTGTGTCATAACGTGTTTTAGGAAAAGTTTATGAAAGCATTCACTCGTTAATTAGTTGGGATGAGGAAAAACAAGGGTGGGTGGGGCCGGTGTATCAAGGGGACAACAAACTCAAGTTGGTTTTGACAACACTCGTAAACAACTCTAGTCGTGGTTGAAAAGCTTTCGAACAACTAGCTTACGCGTCTTTAATTAATAGTTAGATCATGTTATTTAAGGATAATTTTTTGGATAGGATTTCTCCTCATACTATTAATTAGTCGGGGTTACTGGTGTGACAAGTTTTGGAGAGTATGTTCGCTGATGATCCACCGGTAAAAGTTTCTATATATAACGAGTGAGAGCTTACCATAACTAACAACCTCTTTCAACCTATATATGTTATATTGTCAACACCCTTGAACTAACCTTAATGGTGGTAGATGTGGGAGGTGATGTTTTTGGATGTGAAAATTAGTGGTTTTAGAATTAAAATCCAGTAAAGATAGTTTAGGACTTCTCGTGTTTGTTGGTCCAGATTACCAGTTACTTGAGAAGATATACACATAATTTGGATAATTTTCTTTGTAACTTTAATTCTTTGATATATGTACATGATGCAGTTGGAAACAATAAGATAGTTAATTGAACTTGTTGATTCACGAGAATACTAGGAGGAATTCTTCTAACTATCGTTGATTCATAAAAAATACCGATAATAAGGGTTTACACTAGCACAAACTGTGATAGAGAGAAAAACAGACTTTTGTATAAACTTCAATAATATTTCATCCATCCCTTACAAGCATATAAAGAAACAAAACTAAAGTCGAATGGGCCACAAACATAAACGGGTTAAAAACTGGGTCAAACGCAAAGTCCAACAAAATGTAAAAATAAGACAAAAATTGAAATAACTCTTATAATAAGCCGTTTTTGGGGCGAAACGATGACCCACGTTATGATCATTTCAGTAAAATCTCTTTTAATAAGCGATCTTGGGCCTTCAAAAAAACTAAAGATTGTTCATCCACACTTGAGCCTACATCACTACACTAAGTTGGAAATTACATATGATTGTGTGTCGGTCACATAGTCCCATCTTTGTCAATACATTGGGATGAAGATATAGTTCTCTCAATATACACCTTTGTAACTCTCTTAAAGAAGCTTAAAATACACAAATCTCATCTCTCTCGTCTCGTGTATACCTTTTCAAACTAGTTTGCAACTACAGTTTCGTATCTCTCAAATTCAAATCCACACAAGAATGCTATGCTTTGACCAACCAAGACTAACCTACACTAAACAATATGCTTTATTATGACGAATTTGTAAATATTAAGTGATGAACTTTTTGTGGTGTTACACTAAACAATATGCTTTATTAAGGCGAATTTGTAAATATTAAATGATGAACTTTTTGTGGTGTTACACTAAACAATATGCTTTATTAAGGCGAATTTGTAAATATTAAATGATGAACTTTTTGTGGTGTTACACTAAACAATATGCTTTATTAAGGCGAATTTGTAAATATTAAATGATGAACTTTTTGTGGTGTTACACTAAACAATATGCTTTATTAAGGCGAATTTGTAAATATTAAATGATGAACTTTTTGTGGTGTTACACTAAACAATATGCTTTATTAAGGCGAATTTGTAAATATTAAATGATGAACTTTTTGTGTTATTTGCAAAAAAAAAATCTTTCATGGGTGTAATTGTTAAAAATTATTGGGTGTCAGTTGGGTTTCAATACATATGTCAGACACAGAAAAAGTTTATGGGTGTCGAGTGACCCCGTACACTTTTCTTGGGTCCGCCCCTGTATTATGATGATAAGCACGTAAACAGCTATTAACAATGAAAGATGAGAAATGAGATGTGATCGAAGTGTAATAACTAATAACTATATATGCACGTGGAGGGTTGAAGATGCATAGAGTCGGAGAATCGTATTAACACATGCCACGTTAGCCTTTGGAAGCTTCTAATAAAAACCTACACAAGTAAGTCGACGAGTGTAAAGCAAAGTCGGCCGAGATTGTGGAGTTGGTTTTCTCGATAAGGTTTTGGAATTTTATAGTTTGATTAATAAAATATATTTGTTATTTATTTTTCCTATCATTAAAAGATTATCGGAAATTTGTTTTTTTCTCCATTTCTCTTTTTTAAATAAAATGTTGTAGTGGCTTAAAGTAGACAAATAGTTAGTTACTCGTTAACTACTCATGATCTTATGATCTACTAGTATTATAACGTGGGTGGGTTCAAATCTTTATAAGTATAAGGTTTGATAGAATAAAGAAAAAATGTACTTGAAAATTTTTTTTTAAGCTGGTTAAATTTTGATACTGTCTCAAAATCAGTTTAATACTTTAATATTTGTTTAATCTAACAATGTATGTAATCCATCTTAAAGATTAGGCATCTAGGGATGAAAAATACTAAACCTCACGGGAATCCAGAAAATCAAAACATTTTGGACGGGTAGTGGAACAAGTTCAAAACCGACAAGCAATTACGAGACAAACACCGTATGTGTATCAAGTCGGGTGAGAGACTGTTTACAATACTTGTCTCAAACTCATTCTAGTGAACTTGTTTTATTTTTTTATTTATTTTTTGTTTACTTTCAAGGTAGATTGGTATGCCTATAATTAGATATGACTTCAATATTACTCTATTCACATATATAATTTTATAAAAAAACATTAAGTTATTGTTTCTCTTGAAACTTCTTTCATAATTCAATGAAGTATAGTGATCTTTCATAATTTTATAAAAAGTATTAAATTGGATTTTGACAACTGAAGGCTAGAGATCGTATCTTCCCTAGAAATAATGCACATGAATAATATCAATCCCTTTCATAATAGTAATGATGCATATAGTGATGAGTGATCTTGTCCATCCACGTGCACAACTATATCTTTATTAGGCTCCCACCATTAACCTACCTCACGACTCTTTACATATGATCATCCAAGTTCAAGATTTAAAATTAATATTTATATACGAGTTATATATGTGTCTAAATTCTTTATGGATTACTTTTTATTTATTTATCTCTATTTTAGGGATGTTGCTTAACGGAAGTGGTGAAAAGGTGTTATCAACATAGATAGTGGCTATGATTACATAAAATATGTAGTTTGTAATATCTACTTCATAATTATTTATTTTATGTATGGGTTGGGTTATTAAAATAATCTAATTTTGTTATCTAAATATTTTTTTGTCTTTATTTCTCTTCGTATATCAGTGTATGTATAATAAAAAAGATAAAGAGAATGAAAATAAATTAAATGTGCCAATAACAAACCTCATATATATAGTATATGAATATTTTTACTGTTTATCTTGAAATTCAACACAAAAAATAAATTATAAACAAAACGTTGACAGAAATATGGATTTTGTTATAAAATTTCATGAAAAAAAATAAACATAATTAAACTATTATATATTCCATATTTGTCTTAATATCTTGCTTCAACTTCTCGCGTTCTCACGATATCAATCCCAACCCCTCAAGTGCTCGACATTCACCCAAAGTAATTTTATATGGATGTTTTTTCTTTATTCAACTGGATTGGATGTTTTTTAGGTCGTTCAAGCGACGGATCCTTTATCGTATAATGTTTAAGGTTTGCTTTTAGTCGGACTCTGCAGAGGATGACATTGTCCATTTACCTTTGTTGTTTATCCTAGTGTAACGCCCAGAACAAAGTCAAAACGAGCCAATTAATAATAATGAGTTTAGTCGGGGTTATTTAATGAAAATAAGTGGAAAATGGATTATGGACCGGGTAAACCTTATGGGTTATGGGTTAGACGAGTTTAAGGTCCTGGGAACGTCCGTTATATATAAATGGATCAGCAAAAGCCACTTTCATTTGCAACTCAAGCACTCAACTTCTAGAGAGAGAGTATAGAGAGAGAAAGTAGAGAGGAGGTGAAGATTCAAGGCTCAATTGATAAGGACCAAAGATCAGTGCTTGTGGACATCCAAACAACAAGAAAATACTAAGAATCCAGGTAAGAAACATCATCTAATCGTCTCTTTAGATTATACCTAGATTCTAGGGTTTGGGTGTTTTGAAAGTGGTAAAGAATCATACAAAACTCACATTTTTTATGCATGAATTCATGTAAAAAGCTTAGATATAAGTTCATGGATGAAAAACTAAGGATTTAGATGTAAAAAGTTGAAGTTTTGGGTTAAAAACAACATGAAACGTCATTTTTATGCGTCCAGAAAAACGTAAGTTCGTATGGAGAAACTATCAATTCTTCCTGCGAAATTGTGGATCATCCAGCGAAACTATAGTTTCGCTAGTAATTTCGCAGCCATGCATTCCAACGAAAGTTGGGCGAAAATGGCCTGCGAAACTAGCAGAGAAACTGCGCAGAAAATGACCCGTTTGTATGTTAACTCATATGCAGACTGTGTATCGTGAGCATACTTTACGTGAAGTTATTTCTGGAGCCCAGGCGAGTTCTAGAACCTCCTTTTTACATGTTTTAACCGATTGTGGGGCTGGATATGCATGTTTAAATGTTTCATAAGTTATGAGTGTGTACCCGTATGTTTATGTGTATGTGAGTATGGGTGGGTGAATGCTTGGGTTTGATTTATGGTATGATTATGTTATGTATGTGTATGATATGTTCACTTATGTTTCTTATTACATATTATACGTGGCTTTACATGGTGTGATTATGTTAATGAACGTAAAGTATTATTTTATCAAAGTGAAAGATTTAAGATAATGAAAGTGGAACATAATGAATGAACGAATGAAAAGTCTTGCAAACAAATGTAAGTAGGTTCACAACTCATTGAGTGTTGTTAGCTCAACTGTGTGTTTTACTGCGTGCGACCTTGGCCAACCCTTAAGGGTTCACACACAAGGGGAGTTAGTCTATGTGACTGCTCTATACGTACGATATGAGATCCTTGTCGCTTATCTCAGATGATATGGCTTAGTGCTCAAAAGGGGGGTTAGACATATGATGGGATATGGATTAAAATGAAAGGGCGATAAGTGCAAAACGTGCGATATGTACGGAAATGAATGATGATGGAAGATAATACATATTACCTTGATATATGTATGATGTGTAATCATGTGCGAAAGAAAGAAAATGTTTTAACAAATGGAAGGTAATATAATGTTTTTGTAAAGTTAGAATTCACTCAGTAACGCTGACTTTTTATGTATTTTTCAGTTGGCAGGTGATGGTTGCTGAGGATGACACGGGGTAGCTACTTGGCTTATGTTAGCTGGCATTCGTTTTGTATAACGATGATATTTTTGCATTGTAATGCGAACAAATGATATTTTGTAACGATTAACAATGTTGTATTATTTTGGAAAAACAATTATTTATATATGAAATAGTTTATTAAGTATTCCGCTGCAATGTTTTATAAATGTAAATTTATGTTTTATTTTTATGTGCGATGATTGAACAGCTATAAGCATCCCGACAACGGGGCCTTACATCTAGCTAGGCGATTAATTCATGGGGCCTTACACCGGCTTGGTTCGTGAATAGTCCTACACTCAATCAAATGAGTTTGATTTTCTACTCGTGATAGGATCAATTGAGACAATCTGTAATGATTTATGTGAACAATTCAATAGAAACACAAACAATTGTAATCAATTCAAGCAATATCAACAAATTCACAGTTCATTGATATAGCTAAGACAATTACAAGAGTAAGAAAGCAGTTAACAACTCAAGCACACAATCTCTCAATAACAACTTAGCAACTGCTTCTCAAAACCTCTTCACTAACTCTCTAATCTAAGCTATTTATACTAGAAACTAAGAAACTAACAATTTACAAAACTAGTCCCTATACTAGTACAAAATATAAAATATACAATAAAAGACTAAATG
>BJCM01233935.1:0-12071 GCA_018326385.1 Flaveria bidentis
CAACCTGTCGCGTAGCGCGACAAGAGTTTTTCACCAGTTCTTATTTTCTTTCAACGCGCAGTCTTCTCGTTTCGATCATGGAAGCTCGTTCTTCTCATTTCTGTTGTTTTTAGCTTCCTTCTATTCCAACTACTGCAAAATACACAATCAATCAGTAGTATACCGAAACGAGATGAAATCAACATAAGATGAAGTGAAAATCGTATAAAATCTAACATATAAACTCGTGTAATTTTCACTACATCAGTAAAGCTTAAACACTTTAACAAATCATTTTTTAAAGATTTTAAAATAAACTAAAAAAATATAATTGATAAACATTCAATCTAAAAATTAAAAATATCATCCTAAGAGAATTACAACCATTAAAAAAACCTCTAGTAAAGTACCCAATGAAAATAATAGAGATAATAAAGTTTTAAAACTTTCTAACACACCATCTTGGTAAATAAATTTCTCACCTACACCATTTTGAAAAAAAAAAACTCCATAAGTTGTTAAAAATAAGATAATTAAGACAAGAGGTAATTACATGAAAGGTCCTTGTTATTAGGCCTGATTTCAATATTGGTCCCTAGGTTTGAAAATTTAAAAGATCGGTCCAAACGTTTTACAAAACGTATCACAAAAGATCCCCAGCTTGAATGACCATTAAAAAATTCGTTAAGAGCATGCGAAATGACCAAAGTGTCTCTAACTATTAAAACATAAAGTTAATTATATGGTGGGACCCACCCACCACTTCATCTTCAACCTTCCGTATTTCTAATAACCCTACTAATCCTCCATCACCACCAACACCACTACCTTCTACCGCAAGCACCACCTCCTGCCAAAAAAGGCATTTTAGTCATTTTAAAAGGTTAACATAAAAAATTAACTTCCATACACGTTAGGGACCTTTCTTTTTATGTTATGGTAAACATTTGGACCGAACTTGTAATTTCTCAAACCTAGATACCAAAATTAAAATCAGGCCTTAGCATATGGACCTATATTTAATTAACTCTTAAGATAATTAAAAATTAATATGTCACGATTTCAAGTCTCAATCAGAGTAGAAATGCCTTAAGTCAAGTTGGAGTATTTTTTTCGGTTATAAGTTTTAGCCTGACAGAGTTAGAGATATGTTCACAACTAAAACCCAAATAAATGAATCCGATTAATATAACACATTTTCTCCGAAACAAGGTTGTATATTTTTTGTTTAGAAAAAGATTTTACAAGTTTTTACTTCAACACCTTTTTATATTCTAATATATTTGTATTATTCAGTCTCTAGAAGAAAAATAACTTTTGAGAGTATTTTGTAGTTTCTCATCGTCAGCAATTTATTCCTTTTTTATATTTAACAGGTCAACAATTTACTCTTTAAAATTTTATGCTAAAGTAACTTGTATCTTTAAAATACCTTTACCTAACCAGTAACTTATACATATAAAATTCCTTTACCTAACCTTTTTTTATTGTAAACGCAAAATATGTGTTCAAAATTATGTTGATTTTTAAAATTAAAAAGTTTAAGAAGTATTTTTTATATGATACATTTTTTTAATTTAAAAGAAAGGGTATTTTGTTAATTAGATAAACATAATGAACTGATGGAAAACACAATGGTGTTATATTTTCAACATTGTATAATATAATTTTATCATGAGTAAAATGTTAATTTTATCTTTAACGTTTTGTTAATTTGTTATTTCAATTCAAAATTTTGTTTTGCTATTTCAATCACTATAGTTTACCAAATGTTGACATTTTCATCCACTCCACTAATACTGTTAAAACCTTTATTGATTATGAGGGTATTTTAGTATTTCTTTAACACCCTAATTATCTAATCAAAATATAGTAATCAATTAATATTCAACTAAAACTAAAAAAACACATGAAGCAACTAGTGAGACCGGACGCTTCGATTTAAAAGCTTCAATTAACTGTAACTCATATTGTTCAATTGGGGTTTGTTGTGGGATTTAAATTGATCTTCACGTTGTACCGTTGTTCGATTGAGGTCTGTTATGGGCATAAGATTTATTGAGGTTTATGAACGTGACAATAGTAGACCTCAATCAAACAAAACATGACAACAGTAGACCTCAATCAAACAAAACATGACAACAGTAAACCTCAATCGAATAAAGGTAAACATCCGAAGAAGACATGAAAAGTAAATAGAATAACGGTACACGTTCGAACTAAACATGAATATTAATTGAAATCCCACAATAGATCTCAATAAAACGACATGGGTTAGAGATGATCGAAGTTTTTATATCGAAGTTTCAGGTCTCACTAGTTGCCTCATGTTTTTTTTATTTTTAATTAAATATTAATTGTTCATTTGTTTTAATTGAATAATTAAGATATTAAAAAAGATTAAAGTATTATAATATTTAACGGGGTTAGTGTAGTGGATAAAAATAAAAACATTTAGTAAATTATAGTGATTGAAATTACCAAAAAAATTTTTTGATTGAAATGAAAAATTAAACGAAACGTCATGTTTATCATCCATTTCGTAACTTTTTTATCGTCTGCATAGAAAATTTAATACCACAATGTTCATTGTGGTATTCTTGAACTACTTAATCATTATGGATGACTCATAGGTTTTTTATATTAGATTTGAGGCCATTTTGCCAAATGTGTATGCTATTATGCTATATGGATTAATCCTTCTCATTGTTTTTGTAAGTTTTAAGAGCATCCATAATCTATTCTACATCCCGATACTTATAATTACACAAAAAAATTTTATTTTTCTCTCTCTTATTCAATTAAATAATATTATTTCAAACATTTATAATTAAATTTTATCTCTCATCCAACCACTTTAAAAAATATTAAAAAAATTATTGGGTTTGAAAGTGATTTCTCAAATATGAGGAATCATCGTAGAACCCCATAAAAGTTCTTTCTCCTTCGCTCACAACACTCTCAACCATCCACTATAATTTAGGGCATCAACTTACATAAAAATAAAAAACGGGTTATGAATGCTTTAAGTGTTGACGTGGAAAATTAAATACCGCTATGGTTATTAAGGCATGCTTATATTATCTGGTGATCATTCATAAATCATAACGTTCTTTTTTTTCAATATAAAGTCATTGTGTCGAATATTTTCTTATTATGTTATATGTATTTATCATTAAACTTTAAACGTTAGATTATAATGTGTTATTTTACATTTTTTATGTATTAGATAATTTTAATTTTTTTTATCAATTTGATTTACATATTATATGTGCATAATATCATCATTTTGTTTTTAAGGACTCATCGTTGATACAATCTCTATTGTGTTAATGAAAACACAATGATGGCAAAAAAAGACAATGAGTTGGAAAACACAAAGGAAATTTTATTTATTTATATAACGATACTATACTCATATTATAAATAATAAACACTGGTTTTTAATGTAATTAAAAAAATGCCATATACAAATATAGTTTTGAACGTTTAGAAAAAATATATGATCTTGAAAAAAACCAACAAAATTTGTAATGACTAAATTACTCATCCAAA
The DNA here is from genome assembly GCA_018326385.1 of Flaveria bidentis. Classification (NCBI taxonomy): domain Eukaryota; kingdom Viridiplantae; phylum Streptophyta; class Magnoliopsida; order Asterales; family Asteraceae; genus Flaveria; species Flaveria bidentis. The sequence continues at coordinate 3,535 of BJCM01233935.1, forward strand.
AACTTTTTTTCCTAAAATCTAATTTCAACTATGGATTACAAATTAACATTACTTCTTAACATATTTTGATCAAATACTCTTTTTAGTATAATTCAAACTAAATTACTCATCCAACAACTTTTTTTTTCCTAAAATCTAATTTCAACTATGGCTTATAAATTAACATTACGTTTGACATATTTTGATCGAATACTCTTTTTAATATAACTCAAACATGTCTACATATATAAGCATGTGTGTATATATATGTGTACAATTTAACATATAAAAATAAAACAAAAAAATCTATTTAACGATGAGACACATGTGACTGTCTAGTAATTCACCAACCTTAATTCCTTATTATTTATCCTATTAAATAATTATATTAAAATAAAATATTTTATATACTTACAAATGTTAAAAGTTAAAATATTATTTTGTCATCGAATAATTTGTTTACTTTTTATAATTTCTAAATTAATATTTATTTGTATTTAACTCATGTCTTACACTAGTTTTATAATCTAGTTAACAATATGCAAATAGATTACTTTTTTTAGAAGTTTAATATCTAACCTTCTAAATAAGCATCATTGTTGCAACCAGGGGTATAACTCAGGAAATTTTTTCTCTAGAGTTGGTTTTTAAATTCTCGAGTAGCAATATCTATTTCAACTTGATGTTATAATTTTTTTCGGGTCATGTTAGGTCACATAAAAAAAATACAATATAATTATAATCTTTTATGGTATCTTATAAAATATATATACAGTAAAACTTTTAAAAATTAATGCTCGATAAATTAATAAGCTCAATAAAACTAATAATTTGTCCGGTCTCAACTTCACATCAATACAAAATTGAATTCCAATCAATAAAATAATAAGATAATAATTTTTCTTGAAATCCCATAGTAAATATATTGGTACTAGCAAAACTATAAATTAATAATTATAAAAATACTTCAAAATTCTAGTATTATTTATTAAAAAAATGAATCTATAGTCACTTGTTTTTTTTTTGAACTTCAAATCTATATTAAGTTCATTTTCAAATCTCTCTATTACAATTAAAGTTGAGGTAATCTATTCTCGTATTACAACAAAAAGTTTTGAAAAGTTGTTTCGCTTACAATATTTTTTTCCAAGTGACAAGTTCATTAATTTGTAAATGTACATGAAAAATTTGAAATTTCTTGTTTCTGTTTTATTCAAATTGATAAAGTAAACGAACGTGAATTTTTTACGAGGCATTAATAATAATATCTTGCTCACGAATATAAGTCAAATTTTTTAAATTAATAATTTATTAATTTATCAATATAATAATATCTTGCTAAATTAATAAAATATCCCGGTCTCAATATTATTAATTTATAAAGGTTCTGCTATATATTGATTAATGATAATTATAATACTTAACAAGATAATTTTATAATTACGAGAAATAAAAACTTTCATATTTCTGAGGATAAATAGTATTAAAATACTATCCTTCTCTCCTTAGAACAACAATAATTTTGCTAAGAAAAGAAATGAAAAAATATTTAATATTAATAAATTAAAATATCTAAAAGACATATTTTACGTTTATATTGTCCGCATACATTCATCTAGGATTTGAAAACGTTAAATCTCTAACTATATCTAATGATACCTTAAATGCTAATTATTATTTATATAATTTTCAAATTATAAAACTGTTTTTTATTAAATTATAATATGTTTCTTTTTATTAAAAAACAAAATTTTTTAAGAGCCCAAAAATATGATGTTTTTCTAATACAAAGAACTTTAAAAAACTGAGATTTTAAAAAATGTTAAATTTATTTAAAAAAATTAGATTGTTTATAAAATGTTTTTTTAAAACAAAAGATTTCTAAAGATGAAAGTTTGTAAATATATTGTTCTTGTTTTATCACCTAAAATAACTAATTGTACGTAACTCAATCATATGTTATCTTAAAAATTACTTATAATTTTTGAATATTAATAAATAACTAATAATGTACATGTGTTGTAAATCCGATCAAGGTATAAATAATTTTGAATAGAATGGATAGACAACGACTAATTTGATATACAGGTGCACCACTCAGATTAATACGTCGGACACTCTAAATTCAACGACAAGTTACAGACACACCACTTGAGCAAATTTACTCCAAAGATCACCACTCAAAGTTGCCTAAGTTTGAGTTAGCAATGGAAAGATAATCACTCCAATCTTCAAATTAATATATAATGTCCAAAACCCTCTGCTTTCTATTGCATCATAAAGATTACATATACAAAAAAGAAACAAAATGACATCCCACATTCCTAAATTAAAGCTAGATGCTTTCAAATATAATAAATAAAAAAATACCAAACTGCAAAAAATTATAAAAAGTAAAATACTAAAGCTTGAAAATAAATATGAGAACGTAGCCCATGCAAAATGTGCATGGATTACATCCTGTTTCATGGATCTTCAACCTCTATCGTGGGGCTCCATATGACTTAATTCAGGACCCAAAAACACCGACTCATTTGACGCCTCTGACCCGTATCCGTGTGTTGTCTCAAACCCGAAGAAACAATGGCTAGCTTGTTCGAAAATCCAACGACTATTTCTCCGGTTATAAGCTTACCTCTATCAACACGGGTTTTTAAACTAGTAAAAATATATTATAGTTAGGGTTTGTAGTCAGTTTTAGACTATCAAAACCAGACCGCATAGGACCAGACGGGACCAAACCCAAACTGGGAACATTAATGTCAAAGCCAGAATCAAAAGCTATCATACATTATTGGCTCGGTTCTTCACAGGTGAGATACTCGGTTCTCACGATTCCAAAACAAGATTCGTTATTCCTTGGAGGGTATGATCAACAGGTCACGAAACTTGTAAACAAATAGTAAGAATATCATTGCAACTTAGTTTAAGTTTAGTACCAACTTATGTTGATGACCAATAATAATGATTGGAAACCACCACATCAGTATTAGATCTTGATTCTCTGAATCTTAATTAATGATTGTTTTGGCATCATTGGTTCTCTTCTACTTATTCGCCTTTTTTCATTAATAATTCACATACAAAACACACACATCACACAAAATACACACATATTGAAGAAGAAGATGACTGAAGATGACGATGAGCTAAGAACATGATTGAAGAAACATACTAATCATGTGTATTAAGGAAATGTGTAGTGTGCACATTGTGGTGTTTCTATAAACACACACATATATATTGTAAAGACACACATCACACAATACACACATAATAAAGACACACAAGATACAATACACATTAATAGTGATTTAGTAATATGCAAGTATAAATCAAACTACCTAAAAAACCAAAACAAACTACATTATTAACTATTAGTTTGATAAGTCACTTATGGTGTCTTTCATTCAAGAAAGAAACTCTATTCTTCCTCTAGTGTTGGTTGAAACTTCTACCTCTCTTCCTTTAGTTTCTTGCTCAAAATTCTTGTTTAAACAATAAGAGATGCCTCTCTTTTATGCGGACAAGACAATACACCAACCATTTCCACTTATTCCATCAACTATGAGAATCGAGATCTTATCATCTTAGCTTTGTTTTGGACACAATTTAATTCGTTGTAATTCTGACACAGAAAAATACAAACTCACTAATAAATAATTAATGTTCTAACAAATATAAATAATTATTAACGTCAAAACCAAGTGAAAGCCATATTTTTAACTAAAAATTTCAACAATATCCTACATGAACGATGGTTGATCAAAACACCAAGTCCTAGTGAAACCTCAACAGTTGAATCTTGCATAGGAGATGTAGTTATACACTTTAAACCTTCTTTTGTAATATACACTTAGACTTTTTACCATTAGTAGACTTGATGTTCTTGAACTAATGGTTGTAAACAGAGATGACAATGTACTTTTACACAACATTTTTCCTACCGGGCCATCCCCTTATTATCGTGTTCAATAATAATCATAAAACACTAGCCTGGTTCTGTAAAGCTCTAGAAATTGCACGCCTTACAATTCCATTCAAAGAGACCCCGCTTTTTGTTGGAGCATATATTGTCATATATAGCGTGTCGTCGCTTGACGAATAGTCTAGGCTTAATGTAATACACCTGATATGTTGTAAACACATGAAACTGAGTCATTCGCAGAAGCATATGCGAATGAGACTCAGTCGTACGACTAAGCCATGCTAATTAGGAAATCTCATGTATTGGTTAGCCAAAATCGCACGCTGTATGACACACAGTAATTAGGAAATCTCACGTATTGGTGTAGTCACCGAGACTGAACTCTTACTGTGTATATGAACCCTTATGAGTTAGCCAAAATCGCACGTTGTATGTCACACAATAATTAGGAAATCGCACGTATTGGAGTGGTCACTAGGACAGACTCCCCTTGTGTGTGTTAACTCTTATGGGTTAGCCAAAATCGCACGCTGTGTGACACACAGTAATTAGGAAATCGCACGTATTGGAGTAGTCACCGAGATTGAACTCTTACTGTGTGTATGAACCGTTATGAGTTAGCCAAAATTTCACGCTGTAGATACACACACAGTTAAACTAACAACTCTCAATGAGTTATGAACCTCCTTTCATATGCTTGCAAGACTTTTCATTCATTCATTCATTATGTTCCACTTTCATTATCTTAAATCTTTCACTTCGTTAAGATAATACTTTACGTTCATTAACAAGAGCACACCACGTAAAGTCACGTCATCATACATAATAGGGAACATAACAGAACCTAATATGCAATCATACATAATCATCATACATCGTCATTCACACATCAATCATGCATAACATCATACTTAACATCATCATCATCATCATCAAACCATTATCAAGTCATCATCTAATCATCATCTTATATCATTCATGCCCATCAAATCATCTATGACCTCAAAAGTAAACTTACATGAACCCCCAGTAACCTCCCAACTCAAAACCTACATCTGCACTTTTCCCTGAAATTCAAAAAATAAACTAAGTCTTCATCCGCATTGTTAGGGATCGTGTACGTACGGAGTACTGACTGATTCTGCGCATATACCAGATCAAATAGTGCCGAATCCTATTTGATTGGCGATCCAATCAGTGAAAACGGAGTTCAGATCAATCTAACAATTAAAGAAACGTTAAGAATGATTAAAAAAAGATCAATTGTGATCTATGAATTTGGAACAGGTTTTCTTGAGTCTCTGGACGGCTAGGGTACGATTATGTGCGTAGGTATTCGAATTGTTACGTTTTTCCATGAATTAGGTGGTATTTATAGGTTAGGGTTTTCCAATCGTACGATTGAACCATTAGCATGGTACAGTCGTGCGACTGAATCATGCGATTGATCAATCCGCACGACTGAAGGTTCAGTCGTGCGACTGAGTCAATCTTATGTCTCAATCGTCCGACTAATCCAGTCTCCTGGTTCAGTCGTGCGAATGGTCCATTAGCATGAAGTATTCATGCGTATGGTCAATTAGCATGGTCCATTCGCATGAGGACTTCATACGATTAAGTTTGAACACATTTCTCACTCATTATTGACTAAGAATTATGTACAACAACCATAAACCTATATAGTTAGTTCATTATAATTTATCACACAATAAACAATGAAACATTAAACATTATAAGCATCCATATCATATTGTATTTCATTCATACCTATTCATTACATATATGTAATATATGATAGACATTTACATTAAGTTTCTAAACTAGGTACATATGTATCAACAAACTCCCTCTTGGACCTAGTTTACATTAGTGTCTAACATTCTTCATTAGCTCCTCAAATTTCTTGTACTTTTCCACTCTAGTAACTCCTGCATGTATCTTGAATGCAAAATAGAGTCGTATAATGTTCTGGAAATGGAGTGCTTGTACTATATCTTGCGAGTCATAGAATAGTGGCCACTTGTATAATGTATAGACATTGTTAGTAGACAAGTTGGTTAGCCACATAGGGTCGAACACCCGGATAATTTCCATTTTGCTCTCTCTCTGTAGAACTATGACCGCTTTGCCAGTTCTCCAATCATAATACCACCATTTGAAGTGTGGAGTGAAGTCCTATGGCATTTCCCTTAGAGGGATTTTGGACATTGTGCACGGAGGACTCCACTTCAGCACTACCTTAGGCTTTCCAGAAATGAGACCCACTTCAGACCTTCAGATGTACCTCTTCGGTTGTTTAGGTCTAAAGTTTACCCATTTGGTGTGGTATCCCTTCTTTAGTGCATCCTCAAGCTAGCCTGACATGTTCCTGGGATCAGCATATAGCAAGTTTAAGCGTGCCAGCTGGTTGAGCTCAAAACCAGGGAGAGTCTTCAGATCATATGGGAATTTGAAGTACTCTATTCCCTTCTCCCTCTTAACTGCATAAACGTTAAGATCCTCAAAATATTGCCATTCAATGATCTTTCCCGACACCTTTAGGTGTTTCTTGACCTTGTATAGCTTGGTGTAGGCATTTGGCTTTTGTGCAGTGCGTTGGGCTCGTATCTCAGCAAAACAAGCCGCCTATTCAGCCTTCTTTATATCAACATATGCGTCCAAGGCTTGGGCTTGGCTTTCATTCTTCTATATTTCCTTTTCATCTCATCCAGTTTGTTGAATGTAGCACTACTGAGAGTGTCACCCAAATCGGGGATCACATTGCCCTCTCGATCAGTGTACTCTAGATAGTGTTCAGCTGTGACATCTTCAATCTCTATTTCATCTACATCGTTTAGATCATCGTCACTTGTCACATCAAAAGTAGGTGCATCTTTGACCAGCTCATCTGGATTTAGCCTGAACATCTCCGCAAGTTGCTCATCAATCAGGTCGTGTATGATTTTACTTCTTCGGGAGTATAGCTCACTGACCTTCTGACAATCCCTTGCAAATCAAGAATCATTGTGAGTTGAGACTTGATTTGTTGTAGGGGAGTAACATCATATTCATCTTGCTGAGATGTTTGATCTGCTTGATTTAAACATGTAACACATCAAACATTAGTAATTAATCAAGACATTTAAATAGTAGATAAATATATATATAAACATTAATTACATAACTGTAATACAAGATTCAAGTACAAAAATTTTCAAATACATAAACATCTAATCATTACTTTGTCTTGAATTGCAGGCTTCTTAGTAGGAGGGGCAGAGGATGATGCTCCTTGGTCTTGTGTTCTCTTGGTTCTCCTTTCTTGACCTTGAGCATAAGCTGATGCAGCTGCATCACCTTCTTCATCATCGTCTCATCTCTTCTTTCCCCTTGACCCTTCATCATCATTGTCACTAGGACAGACTCCCCTTGTGTGTGTGAACTCTTCTGGGTTAGCCAAAATCGCACGCTGTGTGACATACAGTAATTAGGAAATCGCACGTATTGGAGTAGTCACCGAGATTGAACTCTTACTGTGTGTATGAACCCTTATGAGTTAGCCAAAATTGCACGCTATAGATACACACACAGTTGAACTAACAACTCTTAATGAGTTGTGAACCTCCTTTCATATGCTTGCAAGACTTTTCATTCATTCATTCATTATGTTCCACTTTCATTATCTTAAATCTTTCACTTCGCTAAGATAATACTTTACGTTCATTAACAAGATCACACCACGTAAAGTCACGTCATCATACATAATAGGGAACATAACAGAACCTAATATGCAATCATACATAATCATCATACATCATCATTCACACATCAATCATGCATAACATCATACTTAACATCATCATCATCATCAAACCATCATCAAGTCATCATCTAATCATCATCTTATATCATTCATGCCCATTAAATCATCTATGACCCCAAAAGTAAACTTACATGAACCCCCAGTAACCTCCCAAGTCAAAACCTACATCTACACTTTTCCCTGAAATTCAGAAAATAAACTAAGTCTTCATCTAATCATCATCTTATATCATTCATGTAACATTCGCCAAGTTTCAAATTATAATCCGAACCCGAATTCATTTTGAATTTTCATATGATATAAATTTCTTTATTTAAACTTATCTAATCTAAAGAATTATATGGATTATAAATGTAAGCAACATAAAAAATTGTATTATTTAAATTATTAAACCATTTTAACAATATATAATAATTTTATAATTTATAAAGTAAGCTTTATAAACTTACAAGGTTGACTAACATTTATGGGATTTGAGATTTAATTAAAATTAATAATTAATAAGAAAAGTATTTATGTTGATTATGAAATTTATAAAGTTCAAGTGGATAACATGACTAGGGTTGAGTAAGATTGATATTCTTACTGAGAATCAAATATGATAATCAAGTCAATGATTGAGTGGTGGAAACAAACAATCAAAGAACATTCAATGCAATATAATACTCATAAATGCTTTTGTATTTGTATATATCAAAGTTGATTTACAGAGAATAATTACAACAAAAATTCTCTATCTATCAGCCGTCACCTCAGTAAGAGGTTATCTATTCTATTTATAGGCAGACAAGATGCCTTTACAAAATGACTAAACTACCCCTGAACTAT
>BJCM01233941.1:0-13447 GCA_018326385.1 Flaveria bidentis
AATACTTGTCACACTTAAATAAAGTTATTAAACTAAACTGAAAATCACCAACAAGTCTTTTATAAAATGGATTTCAAGATAAGTCTAATGAGTTGGGTAAAGAACTTACGTATTAAACTTATTACTCGACAATTAATAGATCCTTTGTGTTTAGGGCGTTAATTGGTCATTTACTATCCGGACTCGATTTTTGCTAGATCATCTTCCTGTCACATTTGAAGGTGAGTCATTCGGCCCCGTTTTAAATATGATTTTTTACTGTTTTGGGGAAAAAGAATGAAACCATACTTTAAAATATATGATGGGTTAAACGGAATAATATATTATGAGGGTATAATTTGGGTCAGTGGTATGGATATATACCATTGAGCCCCTAAATCCCCCCATAATCATTAACCTCAGGGTGAGGCCACAGTGTATATTGGTAGATCTATCGGGTTAGAAGGGTCCGCTCTCGTGACCAGTCGCGGTGGTCAGGTTATGGCGAGGGAGTTTATATGTCTGGACTGTTGTGGGGCAACGACGTGTTTCTTGGTTTGATCATGTACTTATGACCTGAATTTATCATAGTACCTAGCTAGTTTATGTGAAATATATTATGCCTTGTTTCATCATATTATTTTCAAAACGGATGTTTGTAAAACTGAAAAACTCCAAAAGTTCACCAACTTTATGTTGACTTTATTACCCTTCATGCTTTTCAGGGTTATAGGTGAGCTATAAGTGGAATTTCTCGGAATAAGTCTTTGGAGGGTCAAACGTGTAATTATCTTTTATTAAATAAAAGACATGTATTTCCAATCAATAAAAATTTGCACGATGTTGAGATCGTTGATAAATAGTATGAATTTAGACCGACTAATGTATGGTTTTACATAATGACGTTATTGTTGAACACGTTTGACTATAAATGTTGGACTAACTCCAACTACCGTTACGACCACGTCACGCGACCTTCCGCTACGATTTTCGGGGTGTGACATGGGGGGATTTGATCTAATCCACCATAATCATCTTTCTTTGATCCAACTTTAATATGATGTCTTTACCTCCGACATTCCGGGCTTATCCCCTACAGAATCAAATTGAATCACTTAGCCTTTTACAATTGAGGAAATAAAACTTGTCTTTCATCCAACACTTTTAGGAGTATCTTAAACAAAAATTTTTTTTTGACATTCTTCAAGGTTTTTTCATTGATGGAAAAATTAGCGAGCAATGCTCTTCATCTTTCATAACCTTAATCCCCAAGTGCTAAGATCCATCTTCTTATGATGAATACCGCCCCATTTCTCTTATCGGCTACATTTCTAAAATTATATCTAAAGTTCTTGCAAATCGCCTAAAAAGCGTTCTTGGATCTATAATTTCTGATGCTCGGACTGCCTTCTTAGCTAATCAAAATATTCTCGACGGGCCTTTAGTGGTAAATGAGATTATCTCATGGCTTAAAAGATATAAATCTCATGGGTTGATTTTTAAAATTCTAAAATCCCTTGACCTAACATTAGTCTTTTGTCCAAGTGGTGGTGGCATTATAAATCTGAAAGTTCTCCTCTATAAAAAATGATTATTTTAAGTATTCATGCATCTAGATTTAATTTTTTTATTCCTGGCAAAATCATAATAGTTGTTTAAGAGCTGATTTGTAATGTTGGTTTATTATTTGATGCTTTTGTACCTTATGCCTTCTAGCTACTTGCTAGGAAGGTTTTCAATGGAGTTCTTGCTTTTCAAAAAAACGATATAGAGAGAGTATAGTGACTGTGCGGTAGTGGCAATCGAATTGAAGTGGTATCAGAGGTGATTAGGTGGTGCCGACAATGGTTGTGGAGGCATGGAGGTGGTGGTGGCTTTTTTAAGAGAGAAAATAGATATAGAGAAGGTATACTCGTTGATAATTTTCATATTAGTTAAATATTTAATATTATGGCTTTTTATTTAAGTCAAAGGGAATTATAGTCATTTCATATGAAGAGAATGAAGGTAGGTTAGTGTCAAGTACTTGATTGTGATAAATCTTAAACCACAATGGTTAAATAAGACAACTTTAAACTATTAGATGTAAATAGTTATAACCATCAAAACACAAGAACTAAAACAATAATTTACTCATAAAATATAAAAGCCACTCTAAAAATCATGGGTGGGTCTGGAGTATGGACCGGTTGAAGATGAAACCGGTTTGCTTTTAAAAGTAAATGTTTTTTGACAAAGTCAATTTGAGGATGGGATAGGTTTTTAGAGTAAAATGATAGTTTGGTTTGGAATAGGTTCGAGTTTAAAACTATATTTTATCATGTTTGGTTCAAGTTTGACTGATTCAACGTTCAATACATGTTTTGAATTTGGGATACAAACCTTTTCCTGTTTCTGAACTAGTTTTTGTGCACCTTTGGATGTAGAAATGACTATAAATCTAGCCAGAAAAATAAAAATCTAACACATATGAAGTTTATGACTGGGATGGGTTTCAAATGCAAGATTGAATGTGTAACTAACTTTTTATGTTTTATGAGTTTGGATGGAGGATGGTATTAACGGCACAACTAGGTGGTGGGGGTGGGGTCCCGACACTCCATGAAGTTTTTGGTTCTTTAGTATATAATCGACTAGGTTGTAGTCTTGTGTATTACATAAGTTTTTGGTTTTTTAGTATATAATCGACTAGGTTGTATTTTTGTGTATTACATGGAGTTATATAATAAAAAAATGTATATTTTTTTAACGTGTATAGGATAAAAACATTTGAACTATAGACAAACAACTCAAATCCATGTCTAACTAACTCATGTTATGAGCAGAAGACACATATAAACAAAAGTTTTGTCTCACACTATACACTTATACTCACATATGTAAACTCTAAAAGCCACTAGTATTTTATACTCTAACAAACCACTTGAGTTGAGGTTTTTAACAACCACAACCAGACCATTAAATTAATATATTAAAAGTTTAAATAAATTCTTTGTGTTTTCAAAAACAGCTTCCTTTTAAATAAAATTTATATCAAATCATTTATATAAAGATGATTAACAATTCTTTCAAATAATGTCTAAATCCAAAGGTTATTATAGTATCAACTTTTTAATATATTTTGTTCATATATAGTTAAACTTTCTTTCTAAAACAATTTGTCATTTCAAGACATAATTTTTTTATAATGAATGATAATGTATTGTATCTTTTAATCATAAATTAATTTTAATTTAAAAATTATTATTAAATTTTAGTTTTTATTTAAATGAATGATACATTTTTTTTCATTAAGGTATTATTTTCAAAATAGTTACTTCTTTAATATCTATAAAAACAAATAAAATAAGTTAAACAATAAGAAGTTAATGTATAATCAAAACATTCTATTTGATATCGAATATTAATATGAAAATTATTTGAGATTTAAATCATATCAAATTTCAATATAAAAACTATTTAAAACTTAAATTATGATAACTTTTGATTGTTTTTTAAAATGATTAATAAATGTATTTTTTTAAATATAGCTTCCAACATAAAATTGCAATTACAATTTAATATGTTTCTGGCAGGAAAACTCAATTGTAGAGGTTTCGATTGATTGACATGTGTATATAAACATTGCTTTATTAGATGTAATTTTTGACATCTACCCTCAAGAAACTTTGACGCCAAAGTCGTAAAAAATTAGGAATTTAAAATTTTGCAAATATAACCATATTCAAATTAATAATTATCACTTATTTTAAAAGATTCTTATAAACACAACAACTATTTAAGATATTAAGCGCATTACTCTTTTAGTTCTTATAAATTCAATTAACCTAATCATTAAACAATAATTATCACCAAAGTCGCATTACTCTTTTAGTTCCTATACTAACAAAAAGATTAAACTCGTTGAAATAATAACCTAATCATTAAACAATTAACCTAATTGTTTAAAAAATCAATTATAATTTACCAAGTTACAATATTAAGAACAATTGAATATACGATTTGTTCAATCACACATCTTATTCTAATTAGTTCGATCCTTGCTACAGCCCCAAACCCAACTACTCATTTCAAGTTTTCAGTTGTTACATATATGGACTCTAAGGCGCTCATCGACGGTCTAATGATCAAGAAAGGGTGAACAAGAAGTGTAAAGACTTCTACTCTCGCAGTGACCTCTATGAAAACGTCACGTTTCAAGATATTACATACTTTTGGTCATTTAGAGTGCATAAGATAGGCATAAGGGGTTACGCCACTGAAAGATGAGCGATGATTCGTGACTTGTTCTAAATAATTAAAGGTCTTTATAATGTTCTTAAGATCTATTGTTTATTTTTCCTCACATGTATGATTTGCCATGTATGTGTTGGATGATTCTATCAAAACGTGTTGTATGCAATATTTTCAGAACTGGATCGGACAGTGAACCGGACGTATTATTGGTTCACTAGTCCGACCGGTTTAACCAGTCAGATTGAATATAAAAACCAGATAAAATTATAATTATATATATATATATACACTAAAAAATAAAAATATATATGAAAAACCATTTTGACATGTCCAAGCACCGGTTCAATGCCAAAATGGTTTTAAGCACCAAACCAGATCAAATAAAGTCCAGTTCCCGGTCAAACCGGCCAGTCCGATCCGGTTTTCAAAACAACGGTTGTATGCCGTTAGTCCTCTGGTTTGCCGATTATACCTTGAAACCTTTCATGCATGAGGGAACTTTAATATGATAAGCGTATAATTTAGTCAAAACTAATTTTCTATTATATATGATTTTCATTTAAAATTTGTTTTGTATTTAACTATCGAAGTTCAATTCATAATGAAGCCAGTGAACCAATATGGTCAACGAACCAAACCGTTATTTTGCGCGATGTTAACTCGAAACTAATACCTATATGAGCTGGTTTGAAATCGAAACTGGTTTGAAAAAAGGAAAACAGTTTTCAGCACCTCTAAACACAGATTAAAAACCAGTAACTGATCAGAAACCTTTTAGAAGCCAATCAACAAGAAGTACAAATACGTTTTGAGCACGCGATCGACATTACACGTATTACCACACCCTGGATAACTTGAAACATTTTTAACAATCAAGATCTAAAATCTCTCCTCATAAGCATTAGTTACAAAAGTTCTTAGGTGTATACCTTGTATTATAATGTTATGAGGCTGCTCCAGTCAGATGCAATGTAAAATGTGATATTGCAGACTGTAAATGTGATGAGAGAAGATCTTGAGGAACAGGGGAATCGAATATCGCATTGAAGCATTCTAACTTGACCTCGGTGGTTGAACCCTCCCCGGGGTTGGCTACAAGCAGATCGCTTATTTCCTCTGCCATTTTTGCGTACACCGTCCTGTTATTCAAAATCCATATATTAATGTAGTGGAGAATAAAACCGAATGGACACAAACAAGACTTCTTTGTTTCCTGCTCCGGTTTGTTTATTTACAGATAAAAGGAACAAAATACATGAAAACACATAAATTATTTAAAACAAATAACCTATCTTAATAAACAATGAAGTTCAAATATACATAATATTCATTTTTCTTATATAATCAGGTCATATTGTTCATTTAAGTATATATATGATATAAAAATTTATTTAAAACAGATATGTATCGTATTTGCAAATAAAGATGCATACATGAACAAATGACATACCATACATAAATGAAGGAACAAGAAGCTACTTCATGTACGTGCATTAAAGTAGATGAACATAAGAGCTTGTTCACGCTCATCCATTTATAATATAAATAAACAAATAAATGAATTTCACACAAACGGTGTGGTGAGCGTTTGGTTCATTTACGGCATCACTCAAAAAAATTTAGAGTTGTAGCTAAACCACAATGACTGAAAAAACACCATATAAGATCTTCACAGTTAATGAGGTATTTAGTTAATTGAATTACAGTTTGTGTGTGTTGGGCGTGTGTTCTCTGCTTACAAAAAAAATGAGATGGTAAACCAATTGATTTGGAATTTTTTTGCAAATTTAATTGTACGGGTATATTATAGATTTTGAACCATTACTCAACCCACCTGATCCACCCATTTCGTCACTTCTAATCCATGTAATCACACTTTATAAGAAATGAATTATTCTATTACCTGGCATCAATAGGCAAGCGGTCGTCCCAAAATGCCAAAGATCCTTTCAAACGACCAAAGAATTTTCTACATTCATCATTTTTGTCCTGAAGCGACACCTGCATAGTATAAAGTTTGCATATAAATAATCACAATGATGAGGTAAATTAGTTTGCAAATGTCCAATAGATGGATGATGTTAGTTTTCAAATTACGTGGTTAAAAATTAAAACCTCATAGAAGAATGTTGTGAGTTAGTTTCTATCTACTTATTATAAGGTTAGTTATGGATGTGTACTATCCTTAGTGAGAAACATTTTTTAAAAAATTAATAAAGGTTGAAAGTCACCCAGAGAGTATTTTTATACATATATCTAAAAGAGTTTCATACCAGTTCAGTCATCGTATCGTCATCTTCCTTTAAGGAATTTTTAAGTGAATAAAAGGTTATAAAAATTCCAGCTCCCAAGTCCCAGTTTTCAATTTCTGATTTATGGTCTTCCATAGATGTTGCAAGCCTCATTATCTCTGATTGTTTACCTGGAACCATGAAGTATGTTAGTAAACAACGAGTCAACGACCACTAATTTTTCAAATGTCAATTCATAGTGTTAGTGTGCTACATTACAACATTTTGTGTTTACTACTTCATACAATAAAACAGTAACATTTCCTCCCAGTAGATCCCATTGTCACTGGAAATCAACAAGCCCAAAGAAATGGATTGCGAAATCAACAAGCCAAAACAAAAAAGCCAGATCAAACAGGCTTTGTGGACAAAGCAAAGAATTTAGCAAACCTAAGGTATTATACTCAAACTAACAGCATGATAAAGAAAAATAACTTATTACTAAATCCTAGAAGTGGCAAAGTGGGTGGATCAGACGGGTCAAGTAATGGATCATAAAGGGTTAATTTTTTCAGCTTCAAACAGACAGGATGGGGATGGTTAATGTAAGATGAATCAGCTCATTCACAAGTGAATGGGTAAAAAATGCCACCTCCCATGTGTATAAAGTCAATTGTTATAGATGATACAAATCCAAATTCAATCACACCACGATTCAACAAAAAACTATCATCTCTCTGGATACTGTTAGCAGCATTATCCAACTTCACCTAGTTGCTTAAGTAGTGTACCTGTTTATTTAAAGCTATAACATAATTCACTGCAAAGCTTAAACTACAGAAAAAGATGCATGTTTCTTACTGTTTTCCTTAAACATATGTGAATTGTAACATGAAGAGTCTACATGAGGAGATATTCACATTTTGTTTTCAATATAAGGTGAAAATATCAAAGATACAGTAAATAAAATCTAACAACAAAGTACATCTGATAAAGTACATAACTGATACGCACTTACCTGACATGAAAAGAGAATGTGCAACAGAAGTTATGAAGGTTGAATGTGCTTTTTGCCAAAATGCACATCCAAGATAGTGTTCAAGGGCCTTGAAAGAATTCCCATGGTAAGCATGATATACTGCCTGCAGAACGTAAATAAGCTATAAGATAACCTCATATAAGAATCAGAATTCAAGTATAAGACATAAGAAAACACTTGACAAAATAAAAGCCAATTATCAAAGAAATTGATTCAAAATAATGATTAATCCCACTATCGCGCTTCTGATTTATTGTTGGGATTAAACTAGTTTGCCATTCTTACAATCATCCCTTTTAAATAACTGACTTGGGATGGATAAAATAAGCCAAATCCAAAACAATTATCTAACAAGAAAACAGGAATGGGTTGAATGGCACACAAACATTGCAATTGCACACATGATATAACCTACTAAATGTCCTTAAGCAAAAAAGTAGATTAATATAGCAATATGGTTTCTATAATCATATTTAACACGTTATTTATTTAATAAATAAAAATATGGACGGAGCTTCCTCAATCCAACCCTGGCATGTACCAAAACTCACCTGTTTTGATCTATTTTCCAAAACCCACCCATTTTACACCTCTAGCTTCTAGCGATGGCCAAAAATTGAACATTGTCTCAGTTAAGGATTAGATTAACTGGTAGACCTATCAAATAATATATGATAAAAATCAATAAAACTCACCAAGGCCTCATGCAACCATGCTGATGGAACTCCCAATTCCACAATAAACTGACGTTGGTGTTCTTGAGCACTCCATGTTTCACAATATTGAAATAAGATTTCCCTAATGACACTAGCTTGAAGATATGGATAATCATCACGATGTGACATGTGGAGTACAACATAGATAGCCCAGTGACAATGTCCCAGGTTTAGCAACTGTGAAACAAATCCCATATCAAGAACATGAAGATCATCAGAACTAAATGTCTCAACAGCTTCCAACACTGCACGCTGATGCCAGATCATATGATGATCAAGTGGATCATGAGTTGAAGCAAACGCACTAAACATAGTCTTCAACATGCTAACTTTAGTATATTCTCGCTCTTCATTACTATGAAGAATCATCAGATAATATGCAAGATCGAAACGACTACCAGGAGTCCAACTTACACCATCTTTTACCAGTTTTTCATCTATGTAAACAGGAACCGGATATGGGGCCCGTCCATCTTCCAGAAGGCGCTGGTAAGTTTGGAAAATAGAAGTCAAATCAGTAGCAGGCGGAAGGTGGTACCACATTAGCATTCCTAAAAACCGCTTCCAGTCTATATTCACTTCACCCAATGCTCCATGGATATTACCAGCAAGCAACTCAAAAAGCCTTATCCTGTCATTCTCAATAAAACTGAAATCTAAACTGTTGTTTTTCCAAAGATCAAGTTGTCTATCGATATCCATACGGTTGATGGTGGACCCACCAGCTTGGCTTAGTAGACAAGCAAGTCTCACATCTCCCCTAGAAGTAGACAACTCAACAGCTGCATCAATTTGTCGGCCTGTTAAAAGTAAAAATAATTGTTGTAAATCTTTTGAATCGTCTAAGGAACTTATTTCATCTTGTACACGGTAGCAAACACATTCTTGTAACAATACACTGAACTCTGCTCTTCGGATCAACAGGAGTGCAGCCACATCAGCATCTACTGAACTTTCTTTTGAGGAAAAAAGAACCCTTATAAGCTCCCAAACAAAAACTTGATGCATTAACATCACACGAGCAGAAGAAGATAATCCTGGTACTTCTAATTGTTTTTCAATAATCCCAATATATTTCCCACATGCATGCGATAATTCCGAACGATTAAGCACAAGCTTTCGAGCCTTTAACCTATATGAATCAAATATGATATCCTTTGTTTCATGACTAAATTCTTTATGAAAATTTAGGGGAGAATCAAAGCATAAATCAGTAAGTTCTTCCCGTATTTTGTTGTTTTCATCTCTGACAACATTATCCATTGCAACTTTTTCTAAGCTTATTGTAGAAGAACGTTCTGGATTCTTATTGTTGTCACCAACAGAACCACAGTGAATAAGAAGGTTGTTTGGACCCCATGCTATACCAAATGACTTGCCCATCAATAATCCAGCATCAACTATATTCTTGGAATAGCTTTTTGTTACTGGTGTTTCCTTAATTTCCAGCTTAAATCCCTGGACTTTTGTTATTGTCAAAGGAAGTCCTTTGTTTTGTTGGGCTAGTAAAATAGACCCATTAGGACTTGAAGCAAAACCACCAGGATTGTACTCGAGTAAAGCTAGAGGGGTTTTCCGAGTTGCTATAGCACTGGATCTTTGCACTGTTTTGCTACTATGCAGTGGTCTATGGTGTGAAAGAGTTCCATTCAATTTATCTAATTCTTCATTATCATCTTCTCCTTCAGCAGAAAACATCATCATTCTCATCTCCTTCATTCTAACAGGATCAAGACCAAGGTGTGAAGGAAGTGAATGAGAAAGCAAATGGGGATCTGTTAACGGGCTGTCTTCATCAAGATCAGAACCATCATTATCATTCATCGTAACCTGTTCTCGAACATCAAGGTCAGCGTCATCCATCATGACATCATCATCCTCATCATCACTCAAACCAAATCTACTAAAATGTTGAACAGAAAATTTCCATTCTTTTCTGTTTGGGTCAAAAGATATGAACTCCGCTCCTTGATTTTCTGCACTTGACTTCAACTTTTCCATTAAACACGTTTTTTGCAGTACTAAAGTTACTTCAGCAGCTTTGTTAAGTCCCTTACCAACCATGGGTTTAACGGTTTCATCCTCATAGACAACAATCTCATGCCTTTTGAACTTAATAATCTGGTCTAAATCTAACCATCTAACATCAGTTTCCCCAAAAAACCGAACACTTCCATACCCATATCTACCAACTGTGAAGTTTTGAACCCTGGTGCAATAACCCGGATCTGTGACTTCCCTCATGGTCAATTCAACCAAACTAGGTTCCATGAAGTAATCAGAAGCTTGCAGAGTAGGCAAGAAACGTTTAATCTCACAGCTTAGTGAACATACTGAACTCCCATCATCACCGTCCAAAATCACTTTCCTTTTCTTAAATTGAGATACAGGATAATGACGATACGAGTCCGGGGCATCTAAACACACACCCATTTTGAGTAATGTGCACTATGTCTTAGTTATTTTTCAGCCAGATTCTTCAAAAGCACCTACGCATAAGAAATAAGACATAAGAACAGCAAACCTAACTTCGAGAATACTAGATCAATCCAACAACAACCGAGTAAAAAACTAACTTCGATTTGTGCTACAAGTGAGCAACGAATGACTACAGTAAGAAAAACAAGTACAAATGCTCAAGCGTGATTTCAATTTCAAAGTGAATGCAATTACCTGATTCTGATTTGAGCTGTGTTCAAAGCTCCTTCTGTATGAACAACGACTGATCAGAGAATATCAATGAGCCTCTTCCTTCTCAGTTTATGCGGAGGAGCACGGTGGCGATGTTGAAGTTTTCCGGCATTATTGACATATAATTAACGGCAATGAGGCGATACTGAAATGCCGAACTGTAGCTTCGTTGTGGATGGAATATCTCCGGCGACGAGTGGAAGTTTCCGGTGGCTATAGTGGCGTTTAACGGCGGAAGAACCGTCGTGTGCGTCAACGAGAGAATGAAAACCTAATTTTGCAGACGAATTCAGGGTTCTGATTTGGAGAGCTTGTGGTTATCGGGTCGGATCTAGGTTTCAGAAGTCGGAATGTGGTTTTTACTTTTTAACAATGGTGGGCTTAATCTTTGTATTGGGCTTTTAATATGTGACTTTAATGTGTTTTAAGAAGTGGGCCGAAGTCAAAGTCATGTGAGTAACATGAGAAGAGAAATCATGTAAATATTTCAAGTCTATGAAATAGCTCAACTCAGTGTAGACTTCCACAAACCGGGTTTTGGGCCGGACCCGGAACCGGGTTCAAACCGGGTTCGGGCAGGCCGGTTTTTTGTATGCCCGGGTATTGATAAACCCGGGTACGAACCCGGTCGGATTGGAGCCCCATAAAACCCTACCCGGCCTACCCGGTTAGGGTCGGGTTCGAACCGGGTCGGGTCTAGAACCGAGTACAACCGGGTTTTGATTTTTTTTAATTATTATTACTATTATTATTGCTGTTATTATTATTATTATTATTACTATTATTATTATTACTACTATTATTATTATTATTAGTACTATTATTATTATTATTACTATTATTATTATTATTATTACTATTATTATTATTATTACTATTTTTATTATTATTACTATTTTTATTATTATTATTATTGTTATTATTATTATTATTATAACAACATTAAAAAAACATCTATAACTCATTAATTTATTATATATTTATTGAAACAACTTAAAAATACATTAACGAATCAATAAAAAATAATATAAAACTTTTATTTAAATAATCGTCTATTTTATTCGAGAAGCTTTATCAAATGCTAATTTTTCGTCGGATATACCAAAAGATACTCCTTCTTCTACCTCTGCATCGTGCACTTTAGATTCGATTGCAATTTTATCTTCAAGATTTGTTTTGTCTTGTATACGATCCATCGCGTCTAAGTGTTCCTTTAAACAAATGCACATCTCCACCGCTTCCGGAGTTAATCTTGTTCTCCGTAATGATATTACCTTGCCACTAAGAGAAAACACAGACTTCGAAGCTACCGTAGAAGCTTGGATGCTTAGTAAATCACGGGCCATAGTAGAAAGAATTGGAATTTGGGATTCCTTTCCTTTCCAGCAAGCCAAAATATCAAATGCAGGATAATCTTGAGTACTCATTGTTGAAATAAAATTCGTTGTACTATATATATCAAGTTCACTTGTTGGGGTGTTACCCCTTTGTCGTTTAGCCGTCACATCCCGAACAACATTCAACATAGTCATAACGGGGTCTTTAAACGAGGTACTAGCACTTGAGGTTGATTCTCTTGGCATAGTTATATTTACGTTAGGCCCATATTTATTTAAATAAAAATTATAAATAAATTTCAAACTTTTATTAAAAACTTTTTTTGCCTCGGTTGAAAAATTGGGGTTTTCGTCATGTATATCCAAATTGTCATCTATCTCGTCTATTAAACATTCTACCCCCACAACATTTAAAAATGATTTAAAGCAGCGGCACAAGTAAAAATGGGTGGTAACTCAAGAAAATATTTTTTTAAACTTGTCTTTCATTGGTTCTATCATTTCTTTAAACATACTATTTTTATTTTGAAACTTTTTAAAATTCAAAGCCATGAAATATAATTCTTGAAACACCGAATAACTAGTGAGATAATAAACTCCCGATAATTTTGTAGTTGAATTTTTAAACACCTCAAGAAATTCGGATAAATGTTCAATATTTTTCCAACCCAAATCCAGAAACAGGTCGTCTTCGCAATTATCCGAAAGACTATTATGAAAAGCTTTTAAAGTGTCTTTTTGTTTTAAAGCACAATCAAACATATGAAAAGTCGAATTCCACCTAGTAGGTACATCCTAATTGGGCCCTAAAAATCTAGATTTTGTATCTTTACAAAGTTGTTTATAATCTTGATATCTTTTTATACTTTTTTTTAAAAACGTCGTGTAACATAAATCGAAAAGCTTTTATAAAGTTATCAACAAATGATACGGATAGGCCATCTTGCACTACTAAATTAATAATATGTGTAACACAACGAGTATGAAAAAAATCACCGTTTGCAATCAAAAGATATTTTAATTTAATTTTTCAACCGCGGTTGTGTTGTTGGAAGTGTTATCAAATGCCATTGAAAATATTTTATTTTGTAAATTAAAAGTAGTTATTACATTATCCAAAAAGTAAAATAAAAACTCTTCGGTGTGTGGATACGGAAATAGATCAAATGCAATCGTACGTTTCATCATTTGTCATGAACTGGGATCTACCCAATGAGC
>BJCM01233942.1:0-12432 GCA_018326385.1 Flaveria bidentis
TCGGGCGACTGAGTTGTGCGACTGGGTATGTCATGCGACTGAGTCATGCGATCGAATGAATGTGTGCGACTGAGTCAATGCGGATGAGTGTATGCATGCGATTGAGTCAATGCGGAGGAGTGTATGCATGCGATTGAGTCTACGACCGAATGAATGTATGCGATTGTGCATGTATGGAGGTTCAATCGTACGAATGTAGCTGATTCGTACGAATGAAGGTTGATTCGTACGAATGAAGGTTGATTCGTGCGTATGGAGGTTAAGTCGTGCGATCGGGTGTTGTGTGGTACGATTGAATGCCAGTCGCGCGAATGAAGGCTCAATCATACGAATGAAGCTGATTCGTATGAATGAGGGTTGATTCGTGCGAGTGGAGTATTGAGTTGTGCGTCTGGTCTGGTATGCGACTGAAGTTTCTGTGTGTGTGAATCCTTTCTCGTTTGTCGTGTGATGTTGAGGTAACATTAACACAGTTGTTATTGCTTGACCACAAAGATTAAAGACAACGCTGTCAATATGAAAATACTATTCCAAATCAAATTAACCTAACGTTTTACAATTATCAACAACCCATTTGAGACTACAAATATTTAACAAGTATCTCTTATTACAATGGGATTTTACACAAATATCATCGGCAATGGCGACTACTTCTAGTACTTGGATCTACATAAGATCTAATACGTGTGTCTGCTTCTGTGTGTTACCCGCGACCGAACCGATACAACCCGAACCGACCGAACATTACTATATGCTTTATACATATCATTAATGCTTATCAATAACTGTCAATAGGTGTTTGACTGTTCATTACATACAACATTTTGGAAACTTTGATAATCCATACTTACCACTTAACAAGTGAGTTTCATGGCCCCTTTTTATGCTTATACAACTTTTCAATCATTTACAAATATGGGGGAAAAGTATGCTCACCCATTTTCTATGGTGTACAAAATACATACAATTTACATACTTGGAATCAACGTGCTACTATTTTGTGAGTACTTATCTGTTACATGCTTGAGTCTGCTGTGTGGTTCTTTCTTTACAACCATTTTAATTCCAGTGTGGAACCAACGCATAGGTATTGGTTGTACTACTGGGTTGACACCCCACCCTCGTTTGTTGCTATACTAGTTAGTTCCAACAGTCGCCGGGAACGGGCCTTGGGTGAATATATTCCGACAAGATTCTGTGTGTACGTCGTTAGGTTTGGTTGTAAAGCTCATGTCATGTGATTTTGCTTACTTATAACTGTATTCACGGTATTCCAAAACAATTACTATACAACATCAATTAGCTATTTGCTATTTAAACCTGCGAGCTCACCAACAATAATTTTGAGCATATCTTTTCAGGTGACAATGCTAATTGAAGATCTCGGTGTGTTGCCTTAGTGGAGACCCTAGCATGCATTTTTGAGACTAAACATACTTGATAAGCATACATTTTGGAAATCATTGTTGTAGTCTGCTTGTAAACAATATTATTCTTTTGATGCTTGTTCCCGGGTTGTGGGAAATACATTACATTGTTATCTTCGTGTTTATGTGAATCATATATCATGTTATGCTTATGGCTATGTTGTCGTGAATATTGACTAAACACGATCAAGTCACCTTGTTGTCGGGTGTTGTCATGACACACTTATCATCATTTATTTTATTGCATCTCTATCGCTTACCATGTGTTATGACGATCCCGTCTCGTTACATCCCCGTGTTTCCGCTTTTAGTGGGGGTGTGACACTTTGTGTCCTTGTTTGACGTGGTAGCACCATTTGTGGATTTTTCTTGACGATTGAGGGTGGAGAATGGATTACCATTACCTGTCTTCTTGGGCTTAACACATTCATGCTTGAAGTTCCCCTTCTCTCCACTGTTAAAACAAGTAACTTTGGTTTTGTCGAAACCATAGGTAGTGTCTTTGGTGGCTATCAAGTTCTGCCCCGTCTTTTTCACAAACATCTTCACCCTCCGGACAGCGCTAGCCAACGCCCACATGATATCCATTCTTTCGAGTTCAGTTTCAACTACCTGCTCATAGTCTTCATCGACGAGATGGCAGTTTCTAATCTTTCCCGCAACTAGACCATCATAGGAGTGAACTACAACAGCTAGGAGATCTATATGCTCCTTTGCCACCTCTGTAGTAACATTACCGAGATTCTTGGTCTTCAATTTCGTAGTATTTGCTTTAGGTGCTATATATTGGGTGCAAGATGACCCTGACGTGTGAGATCCTGAAGTAATGGCTTGAGACGGAGCGGCTGAACTGGACACGAATGCCGTTTGAAGTGGTGCTCCTGAACTTTTTGGAGTGGGAGATGAGTTATAAAGTTATGGGTTCTGATCATATGATCCTTTTTGAGACCTGTACTTCATCCTAAACTCTTCCTCTCTCAGCTTCAGAATGAAATCCTTAATATCCAACTTTGCTAGCATATAATTCTATCTTAGATTCGACACAAACGAAACCCACTTCTTTGGTAATCCATCTGCAAAACTCGACACTTTGTCTTCCATAAATGTGGTTACCCCATGAGTGTGCAGCTCACTCATCAAGTAGTAGAAACGGTCGATGATGTCATCCAGGCTCTATTTTCCTATCGAAGAGAAGTTATCAAACTCCTTCTTCAAAGCCTTAGCCTTTAATGCCTTCAACGTCTCATTCCCGTCATACCCTTTTTCAAGAGCCTCCAATAACTTCTTGGCTTGTTTGTTCTCAGAAAACTAATAGAATATATCCTTAGGAATTGACTGAGTCAACAAAGCATACACCTTCTTCTTTGTATTGTACTACACCTTCTTGCTGTCAGTCATGCCACCCAAGGTAAGTTTAACTCCATCAGCACCAACCGGCATGCTATAACCTGTCTCGATTGATTCCCACATATTGGGATCAAATCCATTTAGGTATATCTCGAACCTTTGCTTCAATTGTGGGTAATCATCTAACGTTATGAGCTTAGGGGGCTTTTTGTGATTCCCAATTTCATTCTCCAAAAGCAATAGATTTTGGATCTGTGAATCCCTACCGGCAGTAAACGCTAAGTACTAATCTTCTATTTTATTAACTTTGAATTTCCAACTGAAACATTTTCACTCGTGCGAATGGAGGGGTCCGAATGAATCAATCATGTGATTGAACAAATGCGGTTGAGCCAATCGTGCGATTGGAAAAATGCGGATGAACAGTCGTTCGATTGGGCAGATGCGTTGAACAATTCGAATGAGATTGTTCAGTCGTACGAATGGACGAGCGAGTGAGTACAATCGTGCGTATGGGAGGTGTGAGTGAGTTCAGTCGTGCGATTGAGTCAATCGTGCGACTGTAGGCTGTTGGTTTTGAAAATTCGAGGGTTTTAGGTACTTTGACACAAAAATATGATTTTTCACAAACCCTAATCTGCCGTAAGCCGAAAAAAGTGAACTTTTGGATCTGGAGACGTCGATAACACTGTTTTACTCAAAAATATGGTGTTTTTGAATAAAAAAACATGATTTTTACACCAAAAGGATCGAATCACATGCAAAATCAAGAGCCAAAGCTCTGATACCACTTGTTAGGACCGTTTTCGTACGGAGTACTAACTGATTCTACGCGTATACCAACTCAAATAGTGCAGAATCCTATTTGATTGGCGATCCAATCAGGGAAACACAGTTCAGATCAATCTAACGATTAATGAAACGTTACGAATGATTAGAACATGATCAACTATGATCTATGAACTTGGAACAGGTTTTCTTGAGTCTCTAGACGGCTAGGGTACGATTATGTGCGTCGGTATTCGAATTGTTTCGTTTTTCCACGAATTATATGGTATTTATTGGTTAGAGTCTTTCAATCGTACGACTGAACTATTAGCATGGTTCAGTCATGTGACTGAATCATGCGATTGATCCATCCGCACGACTAAAGGTTCATTCGTGCGACTAAGCCAATCTTATGTCTCAATTGTGCGACTGATCCAGTCTCCTGGTTCAGTCGTGCGACTAGTCCATTAGCATGAATGATTCATGCGTATGGTCTATTAGCATGGTCTATTCGTATGAGAACTTCACATGATTAAGTTTGAACATGTTTATCAATCATTATAGACTAAGAATTATGTATAATAACCACAAACCTATATATTTAGTTCACTATAAGTGATCACACAATAAACAATGAAATATTAAACATTATAAGCATCAACCACACTTTGTATTTCATTCATACCCATTCAACTACATATATGTAAGACATAATAGACATATTACATTAGGCTCATAAATTAGGTACACATGTATCAACAGTAATTTTTAATTTCATCATTTATTATTACTTTTTAATATTCATTATATTTTTCTTCACCAATGGCTAATAACATTTAAAAAATAAAATAATAATAAAACTAATAGTTCTTATATGTTTTATTTATCCATGCATGTAATACATGAGCTCTCTAACTTTGTGTGTGTATGTATATATATATATATATATATATATATATATAGGAGGGATCAAATGAAAATCATGTTTATATTTAAAAACTACAAAAATCAAGGCCAACCAATCATATACTTTCTTTTTTAATTAGAAGGCTAAAAATGTAATTTAACCCCCCTTTAAATTTAGTAGTTACAAATTTTTTAACTATCTCCATAAACAATTAATTTATTAACTATAATTAATTTATTATCAGTCTAATTTTTAAAATAGAACACCATGAACAAGATGGACACAATTGTTACGTATACGTAACACTAATGTACGTATACATAAGATATGTGTTACGTATACGTACCATTATTTGTTCATTTAATCTACACTTATGGTTGGTGGCATTATCACATGTACTTGGATTGATTGTATCCAATTTCAAGTTATGTTTTATGTAAAAATATCCATTTCACGTTATGTATTTCTTTTATTTTACGTATGTTTTCACGTTTTCTTGAATAATAAGTTATGTATATGTATTATATGTATCAGTATAAGTTACATATATGTTGGTGTTTATTTTCAAAAACTATTATTTTTTACTTTTATATATACATAGGTTATAAAGTTAAACATATATGTAAAACATAATATGTCACACCTCGACCGACGACAGAATCATCGGGGCGGACGAATGTGAAACGATTGTTCATAGCTTATGGATTTAAATAACGTGAAATAATATTAAAAGCCCTTTTTCATTGAATAATACTAGATAATTAAGTCATTACAATACAATAAAAAATTAAACAACAACGTAAGATATTTAATTAAACTAAGTCCAAGTCCTATAAGAGCAAAAAAATTTCTCAAGTTGGAATCCTGAAACATGTTAAAAATAAAGGATCAACTATGAAATTTGGTGAGTTTCCATGGGTTAAGTCAACATAAATATATAAAAAGATTTACAAGTAACAATTCATGACAATGGTTACAAATTATGCAAGTTTATAGAACACATATAACTACAATCAAACCTTGGCCAAGTATAAGCTTACAAGTTTATAACAATTTGACAAGTGTACTTGGTTCCCATGGTGAACAAGCATACGTCATCAGGAGCTAGAAATAACATTAGCTTTAGCACCAAATAGGCTTGTCAGGCTCATAGATCTATGACATCGCTAGACTAGCAATAGTTAATGATTGTTAACATATAATGTATCTCGTATAACACTCACAATAATACCAATAACTATGACAAAAAGATAAAGATGAATTGAATGTGATTACAAGTATCAATAAGTTTACAAGTGTAAGTTAATAAGGTTAACATGTTTCTCACCAAAAGATGTGAAATAATATATAAAGGAGCATGAAAAACTCATATTGTATAATGATGGATGTAGAGTACATGAGGAAGCTCAGATGTTCAAGAGTCAAACGTAATGTCCTAAACGATAAAAAGAAACAATAACTCGAGGTCGCGATTCATTACAAGAAGTTAGGCCAATTAGAGAATGCCAAAAAGTGAAAGATAGATTGAAAAAGGATTATTGCACAAATTTTAGTTTCTCAAGATAATATTTGGTACATGTTTGAATATATTTAAAAATAGAAAATGGTTTCATAAAATTATAAATATTTGTAGTTGACTAGTTCAGAGTCTTTCGGACAATGTTCATCAGAAACATTTTTATTAAAAGATCCGTAAATAGGTTTAAATAGCAGCACAAGACAAAAGGTACTGAAATGTGCCCTTATCTTGTGAAGACTTTTTTTGAGTTGTTCGACTGAGTTTGAAGACATATTAGCTATTTTTAAAAAGGTAAATTAATGAACTTAATATTAGAGTATGTGCACTTTTAAAATAGCTAAAGCATGAAATGGGTTAAACCAAATTTATTATGTTGATATATGATATATTAGACTTCATTTGAGTTACATAAATATATTCCAAGAATTTTTCATAGCTATCATTTAAAAAAATAATCTTGTGAAATAACTGAATGCGACGGCATAGCCGTCCATATGCAAACGAGATTCTTTGTTTACGTTAGTGTGTTGTTAACTTGATTTAGTAATGTTAGTGATTGTTATAAGGTTAATGATAAAATTATAATGATTAAATTAAAAGAGATTTGGTAGAAAGAAAGAATAAAAGTAAGAACATGAAAACAATTGGATGTTAGGATGATTGAAAGAATATAGAAATGCATAATATATAAGCAATATAAGATTACCTTAATAAAAGAAGATTTTTGAAACTACTTGTAAAAGAAAAATCTTAAAATTTATTATAACTAAAAGATGATGAAAGGTTTGTGTGAGAGCTTTTTAGAGAAAGAGCAAATGAAAAGGTGAGAAAAAAGATTGCTTTTATAGTTGAGGTTAGGAGTGGGTTATAAATGGTGTTAATAGTGAGTTACAAGTCTTTTAAAAGAGGATTATGATTACAATTTAAAATAAATATAAAATTAAATAATTTAAATATGTAAAATAATAATTACAATTTAAACTCTAAATTTAATTAAACAACTTCTTTTTTATTAAATCTTTACAGACTTTATAAATCTCATAAGAACTTATGATTTGCTTATTTAATTTAGTTGAATATTTTAAAATCTTAAAGAAATTAATAACCTTTTAATATTTATAAAATTTATTTTATAAATTATAGAATTTATGTTAAATTGATTAAGTGACATATTTATTGTTTTTGGAACATATAAATAAATAAAATGACTAAATAAAGAATTTGATTTACAAGATTGATTCAAACGGGTTTGGGTTTGGGTTTATACATTGAAATTAGGCGTATGTTACAGTCTCTCATACTTTAAGAAATTTTATCCCGAAAGTTAATCATAAGAAAATTAATTTCAAGTTTATGAGGAGACTTGGATTTTATTTCGCGTTCGCAAGTGAACCCTTGGGTATATTTAAATTCAATAAGTGTGATTATGATGTTTTACTACACTAAGGTTTGTTCGATTTTATGTTCATTATTTCATGGGTTTCTTGAACAAATGAAATTGATCATCAATTTGATTAAGCTTTTAGTTGACAAACTTCTTGCATTTAAAGATGATAGAAGGTTTTGTCACAAACACAGCACCAAGCATTAGATCAATCGACTTGACAAACACGAGAAACATTTTTAAGACACTTTTGGATGAGATGTGAATTTATAGGAGCTTCTTAAGCAAATAACTTCGACATGGTTCTTGGATGATCGATTGTTGTTTACTATGTTATTGAGGTTTCAAAGTTACATTAGTTTAAAGTTGATATGAGAATCGTGTTTGTTAAGAGCAATGGTTCAATTCAGAATAAAAGTATCATTGAAATGAGTTTTCAGAATAAGTGTGGTTTTAGGGGAAGACATTCGAAAGATTATTAAGGGTCGTTATGAGAATTGGGTAATGAGGTTTAAAATCCAAGAAGACGAAAATCAACAATGATACGATAACAGCAACATGTGTGATGTGTAACGTTTGGTTTACAAACCAAGGCAAATACATTGACTTATCAAAGTCTAAGGTCAACTACAACCTTAATGAAGACATGCGTACCTATAAGCAGACACTCACACCAAGGTTTCCTAGGTAAGGTAAACAGATCCATCGGTTGATTTTGATTTATATGAATACATTGCCCAGACGAAACACCTCGAGATACAGACATCACGCTCTTCCAACATTACATGTTTCAAGTTGTAGGACATAAAATTTAACGAGACTTGAAAACCACGAATAACGATTCAAAGTTTGTTTTGACAACCATATGATTTAGGCACACAATGCCTTAGGATATGATTTAAGAATCGTGTGTGTATTGATAAGAATCAAAGTATAAGAAGAATCACATAAGGCATATAATCATATAACCAAGTATAGACATATAAAGCATATAATATCCTTTCAAAGTGTCAGGACCGTTTTCGTACGGAATACTAACTGATAATGCGTGAAACCAGATCAAATAGTGCGGAATCCTATTTGATTGGCGATCCAATCAGTGAAAATGTTTACCCGATCGATATAAGAATAAACTATACGTTAAGAATGAGTAGAAATCGATCAAGAACGAACTATGAAGTTGGATTGGGTGCTCTGGACGGCTAGGGTTTTTGGATATCGAATTGTTCTGAATTCTTATGTTTTTCCAAGAATTAAGTGGTATTTATAGGTTTGTAGTTTCCATTCGTATGACTGAACCATTAGCATGGTTCAGTCGTGCGATTGAATCATGCGATTGAGTCATACGCACGACTAAAGGTTCAGGCGTGCAACTGAGTCAATCTTATGTCTCATTCGTACGACTGATCTAGTCTCTTGGTTCAGTCGTGCGACTAGTCCATAAGCATGATGTATTCATGCGTATGGTCCATTAGTATGGTCCATTCGCATGAAGACTTATCGGACTAAGTTTGAACACATTTCTCAATCATTATTGACTAAAAACTATGTACAACAACTTCAAACCTATATAATAAGTTCATACATATGAATCATATTCAACACAATAATAATATAAAATAGATAAACATTGATAAGTAAAAACCACATATTATATAACATCGAATCAATTCATTACATATATGTAAGACATGAAAGACTTTTACGTTAAGCTCATAAACTAGGAACATGATGTATCTACAAACTCCCCCTTGGTCCTAGTTTACTGTGTTGTCTAACACTCTTTATATGTTCTTCAAACTTCTTGTACTTCTCTTCTCCTGTGACTCTTGCGTGTATCTCAAAAGCAAAGCAGAGTCATATGACGTGTTAGAATTGAAGAGCTTGTACAATGTCTTGTGTGTCATAGAATAGTGGTCACTTGTATAATGTGTAAACATCTTCAGCTAACAAGTTGGTTAACCATATATGGTCAAATACCCAGATAGTCTCTATATTTCCTTCTCTGTTCAGCACTATGACGCTTCACCCGTCCTCCAATCATAATACCACAATTTGAAGTGTGGAGTGAAGTACTAAGGCATTTCCCGCAAGGGAATCTTAGACATTGTACGTAGAGGACTCCACTTCAGCACGACCTTAGGCTTTCTAGATATAGGATCCACTTCAGACCTAAGGATGTACTTCTTTGATTGTTGAGGTCTGAAGTTTACCCATCTGGTGTGGTATTCTTTCTTCAACGCAGCCTCAAACAAACCTGACATCTTCCTTGGATTAGCATACAACAGATCTAAGCACGCCAGTCGGTTGAGCTCAAAACCAGGAAGAGTCTTTAGATCATGAGGATATTTGAAGTACTCAATCCCCTTTTCTCTCTTTACAGCATAGATATTCAAGTCTTCAAAATAAGCCCACGTAATGATTTTGCCGGACACCTTCTAATGTTTCTTGACTCTATACAGTTTGGTGTAGGCATTCAGCTTTGTAGGTGAGCATTAGGATTTCATTTCAGCAAAACAAGCCGCCCATTCAGCTTTCTTTACTTCGACATTGGCGTACGAAGCTTGGGCCGAGCTTTCTTCTTTCTCCTTTTATTTATCTACTTCATCCAGCTTCTCAAATGTATTTCTTCCAAAAGTATCACCCAAATCGGGTATAACATTGCCTTCGTGGTCAGCGTACTCTAGATTGTGCTCAGCTGTAACATCCTCAATCTCAATCTCATCTACATCCTGTAGCTCCTCATC
Organism: Flaveria bidentis; assembly: GCA_018326385.1. Classification (NCBI taxonomy): domain Eukaryota; kingdom Viridiplantae; phylum Streptophyta; class Magnoliopsida; order Asterales; family Asteraceae; genus Flaveria; species Flaveria bidentis. The sequence goes on from BJCM01233942.1 coordinate 10,100, forward strand.
ATTCAGTACATTGACTTCTGGAGCATCTTTGACAATTTCATCAGGATTAAGTTTGGAATATCTCAGCCAGATGGTCATCGGTCAGATCATGAATGATTTCTCCTTCTTCGGGTGTGTAGCCCACTGACCTTCTGACTATCCCTTGCAGATCAAGAATCATGGTTAATTGAGATTTGGCCTACTGAAGAGGATGGACATCGTATTCTTCTGTTCATAGAGCTTCATCTGTTTGATTAAACATTAAGCACAACACACATAAGTCATCATATAATGCAGTTAAGCATAAACAGACAAAAATGATAATTAATTACATTAATGTATTATAATTCAAATACAAAATTTTCCAAATACAAATACATCTAACTATTACTTTTGTCTTGAATAGCAGGTTCTTTAGCTGGAGGAGCAAAAGATGAGGTTCCTTGATCTTGATTCCTTATAGTTCGCCTCTCCTGAGCCTAAGGATTAAAGGCTGATGCAGATGCATCACCTTCCTGATCATCATCCTCATCTTGATCTTTTCAGCTCGGTCCTCCCTCCTCGACATCTTCTTCACTATCATATTCATCCTCCTCCTCCTCCTCATCATCATCATCATCTTCGTCATCACCATCACCATCTTTGATCTTCAGAGGCTCACTCTTTGACCCTTTCAGCTTTAAGAGTATACACTTGTTTTTCTTCTCCAGCTTCTCAAACCTCTTTACCGATGGCAACACCAGCTCATTTTGGCTTGTAAGTGCATGGTGGGCATGGCTTAAAGTTCTCTCATACAACTCGCTCTTCTCACTAAGCTCCTTGATCTTATTGGCTTGAGCGAAATTAACTTCCATTATCTTGTGTAACTGAGAAGCCCTAAGCTCATCAGTTGCAAGTAGTCTAAGCATAGTGTTGTTTAGGTTAGCCAATTGTTCCTCTAACCTGATGTGGGGTAGAGAGGGTCCAGCGGTGAATGGAGTGTGTGTGGAAGGACTAGCTTTGTGACTGGTGGTGGTACAGGTGGTAAATATGGGAGATGGAATGTGTAGTGGTGGTGGGATGAGAAATAGTAGTAGTGGGTGGAGTGGTGGTGGTAGTAGTAGCTATGAGGGTGATAATAGGAGGTGTGGTTGTGGTGGTAGTTGTGGTAGTGGTGGTAGATGTGGTAGTGGTGGTGGCTGCAGTGGTGGGTGTGACAATGGCGGTAGTGTCAGAAGAAGTAACCAATGTGAATCTCGGCTTCTTGCTCTAAGTCCTGTAAGGTTGGGCCATCTCTTCTTCCTGTAGCCCTTTGCTAGAGGCACTCCCCCTTGGCTGCTGGACTGGTCGGGGTGTAAGAAGGATCTGTGACAGCAGTAGCGTCACCCTTAAACTCAGCCTGGCGTCCACCAACTGCCTTGAGTCCTCTTTCAGTGGCCACGACCCGGGACGCTCACAGTTGGTCTGGTCCGGGGTGTAAGTGTAAGGCGCCGTTCCCGGGACGCTCACAGTTGGTCGATCGTCACACATAAAACATATATATATACATTTAATTTTCATAAAACCTCGCAGCGGAATTATCAAAATAGACATCTCATTTCATTATAAAAGCTTTTGCAAAACAATACATTGTTATCAAGTTACAAATACATGTTTCATTACATCACAAAAGCATTATAAATATGGATGCCATCCAAAAGAGCTGAGTAGTTGTCCCGTGCCATCCTCAGCAACCTTACCTGCCAACTGGAAACATATAAAAGTCAATGTGTTTGAGTGAGTTCTAGTTTTATAATAAAACATACTTTATCTTTAGTTCAAAACCGTTCTTTCAACACATAACAGGTTTAAAAATGTGATCACACATCGTACGTACACATAGATAATATTTATTATCTTCTCGTTTTCATCTAGGTCATGTCATGTGCTTAACCCCCCTCTAGAGCACCAAGCAATTCATCTAGGGTTAAGCGACAAGGACCCCATACGCCTGGTCAATCACAAAGACTGAACCCATGTGTGCATCCTCATGGGGTATATAACCCACACATAGATGAGCTGACAACCCCTCATTGGGTGTGAACCTCCATACATTTTCTTAATCACACGGATTAAGCCCCAGTGTACATCCTCATGGGGTAGCTAACCTGCACATGGTGGAGCTAACACTCCGCATTGAGTGTTAACCTCCATACATTTGCTTGCAAGCCTTTCTTGCATTCGTTCATTCATTAATGCATACATTCTTCATTTCGTTTCTATTTTCATTATCTTCCACTTTACGTTACATAATACTTTCATTTCATTCATTAACATTCAACGTAAAGCTAAGGGAAAATAATCATACATAATAATAAGGAACATCAACATACACA